>PVJO010018441.1:0-36528 GCA_004026905.1 Hystrix cristata | reverse complement strand
GAGAATTAAAAAATAGGAACCTGTGCTAGTCTGGGAAGACAACCAAGGCTTTCCTAAAGATGGGACATTTGGCCTAAGATCTAAAGGTATTGTTTATTATCTAGAAAAGAGAGAAGGATGTTCTGGGCGAAAGGGACAAGATAAGAACATGCTCTATTGCAAGAAAGGCTGTGGCAGGCTGAAATACGTGAACTAAAGCTTGTGCAGTTTGAGTGGAGAGGAGGTGGCCTGACAGGGCACTAGACCACAAGGGAGATCTCCAGTGACCTGTCACAGGGCTGTCCTCTTGGTCTTAATTCATGGCTCAAAGAGGTTAAATGGCTCACAGCAGTTCGCCAGGCCAGTAAGACAGGAGCTCAGTTTGGACACAGAATTGAGGTTTCAGAGGTCATGTGCAAAGCTGTTAGGATGATCTGCATCTCAAAGAAAGGAATCTGGTATGTTACATGCTTATTTATATCACAAGAGTCAGTCAAAGATAGAAATGCTTATTAACATTACTAATAAATACATATCGATGTTGTTCTGAGAGAAAGCACAATAACAAAAACAACAATGTTTGTGCATGTGTGATTTTATAAGAGCTATCTTTCTCTCTCTGGCCAACAGCCTTTGGGAGATGGGGATGTCTTGTCCCAGCACTGTGCCACTCACCTGTTCTCCATGGAGTTATTACACAGGAAAATGTGGACGGCAAGCCCATTGTTAGACCTGATATCTCCAGCTCCACACAAAGTGTGCAGGCCCTGGAATGGGAGGCAATGGTGAATACAAGTAGTGCCCAAGACACCAGCCCTCCCGCTGGCCCCTGCTGTGGGTCATGAGGTAAGGACCTAGTAGAGTCTTCTCTTCAGGACCAGTGGGACATGTGGGCTCCAGACTGTCTCTGGGGGACCCGGAATTCACTGAATATTTGTTGGGTTGTGGTTCACCCTAGTTGCCAGCCATGGTCTAAATCTGGACCATCTTAATGGCTATATCTGAGGAATTTACAAAGCACAAATTTAATATTTAAATGAATTCAAAAGTGACGTTTTATCAGTTTGATGCTCAAGCTCAACTTGAAGGAGAGATCATATAGGAGGTGCTTTCAGATATCTAGGGGAGCTTAGGGAGGCAGGTTGCAGCTTCAGCGGTCAGTAAATGCCCCTTAAATGTGCCCCACCAAGTGAACAGCCCTCTGCTTGTGACGAGGGTCAGCCTAATCTCCCCGATACAATGCATTCTGGCTGACTAACCCTCTCAGCTACGTGATCAGAAGATCCACTGTGCAAGAAACCATCAATACGTGGACCTTTGCAAAGCAGCCTTCACACAAATTTATAGATGAAGAGCCCAAAAGAAGGATGCTCTGCCCCTCAGAGATCTGTATTTCACACAGGAAGGAGGGATTTCTCTTTGTATTTTAACTCAGTTTGAAAAGCGGAATCTACTGAAGTGAGTATATACAAGATTTGGAACACTTAGTAAGAATAAATACTATAAATGATTTAACAAAGTGGCTGATGGCTGGACCCTTGGACTGCCCCTCAGTAAGCCATGAGCTGAGTTGGTCTGAAGAAGCCTCTGCTTGCTTCCTTTAGCTTCAGCTCCTTCTAGCTCCCTCTCTTCACTCAGATAGCTCTTGCTCTGGGCACAAGTATCCCAGTATTCCCGGAATAGGTAACTAATAGGCAGAGCTGCTGGCCAGCATACTAACCAGAGCCGTCACCTGAGCTGATGCCATTCAAGCCTAACTGTCACTTCGGGGAGTTCATGAATTTGGAGGGGAAACATTTTATATTTATTTTCACTAATCTCTAAGTGAAATTTATAATTTTCTTCAACTTACAGGAACGCGGGCAGCAAAACACAACAGAATCAGATGCGCGCCTAACTACCAGTGATAGAAATCATGGATATTTTTATATCATATATTGCAGATATCTCAAAACATAATTTATGCTCATATCATAGTTACTGCATTTTCCATAGATCTTTGTTTTCATACATTAACAAGGGAAGCCTATGCTCTATGACTATATGCCAAACAAAATTTGTTTTAAGAATATCTTTATTGTTGTATTTCAATATAATTGGCTTCTTTGTAATTTAATGTAATTTATTTCATACATTTACAAACACATGTGTCACCAGGCTATCAAAGGGGCCCATAGAGCAAGAGTTAGGAGTCCCTGTTCTAACCTAAAGAAAGGGGACTTGAGGTAGGAAAATGTTTCTTCCCATGGGCCTTGCTAAGATGTAAATAGCTCCTGAGTGCCCTGTGGTGTCTGCAGCCTTCTGGTGCCTGTAAGTTAGATGGCCCTCGGCCAACCCCCGGGGTCATATGCAGGTGCTTTGTCTCTGTGGCCTCCTGCTCCGCATTCAGCCCGCACATGGTTAGATCACTCGCTGCAGAAGAGAGGCCAGCAGAGGGAAGGCGCAGAGGGCCAACTTACACTCACAAAGTCCACTTTCTTCTGAGAGACTTTTGGAATCTCAAACGGTTTCCATCTAAGCTGGAGGGAAAAAAGCAGTCAGGAGAAAATTATTTCGTAAAGGGAAGCCATAGTGTTTCTAAACAAGTAGCATCGGTTACATAGAAGAAAAAAGGACAGCTGCTCCCTCTGTGAAGTTCTGACCACTTGTGCTTTTGTTATTTTAAAATCAAGGATTATTGGTCATTTCCTTAAAGGGGCTCTCTTGAGGTGTGTGTGTGTGTGTGTGTGTGTGTGTTGTGTGTATGCTGTGTGCTCACATGTGTGTTTTTTTCAACATATGAATGTAAACCATCTTTGTTCCTTGGCATTTTCAATTATAAAAAAATAAAGAGAAATCATTGCATCCTCTTTCAGAAGATATTTGCTTCTTTTAACGTTTTCCTCAGGCACATCAGTGAGTTTTGAAAGATGCTGCTTTTCATGCTATTTATAATCAGCTCCCTTTCCTGGCATGCCAGCCTCTGTGTGGGCTCTTGACACTGCAGGGGAAGGTTCTGCTTCTACTTCCAGCCCTGGGAGTTTTGAATTATTTCTTTAAGAGAAAGAAAACACACCCAGCTGCGATTAGATTTGGTGAATGTAGTACTGGGTTCAGTTTCGGCACCAAACCCTGCTTTTGTCCCCAGGCTGCCTGATGGTTCAGTTTAAATCATGACAATCTTTAATTTAATAATAAACTGATCTAAAGAAGTGTAGAGAGAAAAGCCAGCAGGTTCAGGCCCCGCTAAGAGTCAGCCCAGCACTTATTAATCAACATGGGGCAGGTGTGACCTGCCCAGGCCAGTGGTGGGTGCCAGTGGCGGGTGCCCCCAGCATCCCCAGGGAGTGTCTCAGGAAGCCACCCGCCACACAGGGCCAGCTGGCAGAGCTCCGTCATGTCCTGTGGCTCATTTCATTCTGTAGGTCAGAAGCACAGCCAGACGGGGAAGGCAGCAGCGAATGGAAAAGGTAGTGGGCGGTAGTTCTGCCTCTTTGACGTACACAGTCAAGCAACAGACTTCATTTCTTAGAAGCAAAGCAGGAAGATTACATTCTGAGACTACTTAAAAAGGAAGCCAGAGGTGGATTTGAAAAAGACCTTTGAAATTGTACTTCAGAAAGATAGAAATATTTCAGGACTAATTCCATTAAGGATGATTTTTCTTGGGGGAGAAGGGAGACTTTGTGAGCAAAGATCTAGGAAAGAGTTTCTCAACCTCCACTGCTTTTGCCATATTGTGCTGGATACTTCTTAGTATAGGGGCTGACCTGTGAACTGGCGGATGTTTAGCATCATCCCTGACCTATACCCACTAGATGCAGGTAACATTCTTCCAAGCTGTAATGACCAAAAGTATCCCCAGACAGTGTTAAATGTCCCTTAGGGACCAAATGTTTTCTAACTGAAAACAACTGACCTAAAAGAATCTTCCTCTGACCTTGGGAAGTACCACCCATAACCGACTGCTGCTGGTATGTGTGTGCGTGTGTGTGTGTGTGCTGGGTGTTGAGCCCAGAGCCTCACGCATGCTCATCAGGTTCTCTACCAGTGAGCACTGCTGGAGTTTTGAGGAGAGGTTCTGTTCTACAAATAACCACTTCTTGCCACGTCTCTCTGTGGTAGGAGTGCAGTTTGTATACCCTGGAAAACTGTCTGAAAAAGAGTCATCATTTTTCATTTCCCAAAGGAAGAGATTTGAGTATCAGATCAATGGTTGCCTGGGCAACCTTTTAGCTCTCTAATCATAGATTTTCAACCTTAGATACCCGTGAGAATCACCTGCACAGCCTTTGAAATTAAGGCCAAATTAAATCAAAATCTGCGAAGGTGGGGGCCAGGCACCAATATTTTATAAGAAGCTCTTTTAATGTGCAGCCAGAGTTTAAGAATCAGCACAGCAAAATGAGAGCGTTTATGATCATTGTATTATTGAAACCAGCATCATGCTCAGAAAAATCTACCTAGCGAACTACCTGAGCAGCAAACTAACCAACCAACCAAGCAATCAGTTAACTAAATTGTGGCATCTTGGGCCAGATATGGTGTTGATAATGACAGTTACTGAATAGTAGGGATGTCCAAATGACACAAACCTAAAAAATTACATATCTAAGAGAAAAAGAAAAAAAATAAAACAAAGAGAGGAAAAAGGAAAAGAGGAAAGAAAAGGGTGAGAGAGGTAGAGAAGAGAGATAGAGATAGAGATGAGAGAGAGAGTGAAAGAGAGATTGAGGTCCCAGGAGCAAGGGAATTGCTCTCTGGTTTGTTGCACTGGAACCACATCTTTGTGATCCCCCTGAAGTTAAAATACCTGTTGGATAGAAATAAAATCCTGGCTCTCAGAGAGGTTCTTTTTCTGTGAAAGAGAAAGACTGAACTGGAGGGGTTGATGGGCTTGCCAGGTCTGCTGGCCAGTTTTTCAAGGTCTTCTCTAGAATATCAGGCATAAAGCCATGAAGAAAGAGGGCTTGAGGTGGCAGAAGAAAAGGCAACCATGTGATACTGTAAGAAGTGTGCTTCTAGCAGGTCCACCTTCCAGAGGAAGCAATGGCCTTGATGAACCTTCATTAATACAAAAAAACGATTCCCTGCAAACGACAGATGGGAAAGAAAGAGGAATCATTTGTATGATTGTCTGCTGGCAGCAGATTGTTCGGAGTCTATGTTCAGATTGTGCAGGGCCCATATTATGAAGGAAGATTAAAAAACCCCCAGGAAGTTCTGATAAGCGAGGCACTGAGAAGAGGACGCCAGATTGGATCCTCAGGAAAGACATTTGAGGAAGGCGACCCGTGTGATATTTTGGTGAATGAGAGGAGGGAGCTTTGGGGAGAGGATGAACAGGAAGAGTCCATGACTGCAGTGTGGAAACGGCTCCTGATCCTAATCATTTATATGCTATGGAGCAGTGACTCTTACCCAAGGCCAGAGAGTGCTGCATGGGGATGAATCAAGAGACTTGGTTTTTGCTATTGTCTCTGATCACATTTACAGTGACCTCAGGAAAGCCTCTCTCTTTCTCTCTCTCTCTCTCTCACTCCCATTTTTCTTACAGGATACTGGTGGGAACTTAAATTCTGTAAGACTCTTCAGAAGAGAGCTTCTGAAAGAAATAAAGGATGTTTGTTAACTGATTTAGTCCTTGCTGGGGACTGCAGTGTGTCCTGCTGCAAGTTCTTGGTTGAAACCCTAAACTCCAGTGTGACTGCTTTGGAGAAAGGATCTCTAGGAGGTAATAAAGGTTAAATGAAATCATAAATTTGGGGCTCTAATCCAATATGACCGGTGGCCAGTAAGAAGGTGAAGCCTTCTTACTGTCTGTCCACACGAACTCAGAGGAAACGGCAGGCCGCATGAGGATGTGGTGAGAGACTGGTCATATACAAGAGCCTTTACCACACACATCAACCCTGCTCACACTCTGATCTGGGACTTCTGGCCTCCAGAACTGTGATAAAATGAATTTCTGTTGTTTAAGTCATCCAGTGTATGGCATTTTATTACAGCAGAACAATCAGATTAATATTATTCTACAACTGTTAAAGTTTATTTTATTAATACTATATATCCTTCTCAAATAGATCCCTTTATAGAGAATTTAATTATTAAACATTTCAAAGACAGTGACATGAATTGCAACACCCGATGCAATGTTTTGACTATGGCAGGCATCAATAAATACTGACTGAATGATTAGATGAATAGATGTAAGGCACCGAGAACAGTATTATATTTCAAATAACAAGAATATAGCAAATTTGTGAGAGGTTTTGAAAGTAGAATGACATTTGGGCAAATCTACAAATATTTTTGAAAGTCCAAAGGTTATTTCCAAAATATGACTCAGTTCTCCATACATATACAAATTCATCACTTACATATCCTTCTTCTTTTCTTTATTATTATTATTATTCTACATTTTAACCATTCTTTTCTGACTAGTTGTCTTATTAACTCCTGGGAGTGGGGTATTGAAGTCTCCACCTATAATTGTGGATTTGTATATTTCTCCTTTCAGTTCTATCATTGCTTCACATATTTTGCAGTTGCATTCACAAATTTTATTGGAAAATAAGCTTTTACTTACTATAAATGAAGTGGTAAAAATGTAATTTGAAAGACATCTTCAAGGGCTTCCAAAGTCAGAATTAAAAAATTCTTTGATATTACCAAAGGAGGAAAACAGAGAAGCCTTGACAACGTTCAAACAATATTTATGGAATCTCTCTGTGTGCCAAATTTTACACCAGGTACTGCAGGTGAATATGGCATAGTCTCCATGCCCAGGGAAACCACTGAAGAACACCCTGGGTGTATGGCGTCTTCCTGCTAGGAAAATAAAGAAATAGATAATAGAAATGCCTTTAAAGAAAAATGTAAACAGGAATATTCCCACAGGAATACGTCCTGGCACAGGGTCTATTTAACATCTTATACATGGAAAATAAGGGAGTCAAGTAATGAAATCATCTAGTTTACAGACAACTCCAATATCTTTCCAAGGAGTAAAATGTAAGCTGATAGAGAGGTACTATAAAAAAGATCTAGCAAGCTGTACAAAAGGGCTAAACAGGGCACTGTACACTGCACTGTTGGCAAATGCCAGTGAATGCATTTAGGGAAATGAAATCTAGTCTATTTATAGGATGATGAGGTCTGCGATACCAGGGAGTAAATTCAACAAATGCCTGTAAAGTTTACTATTTGGAAGAAGGTATACACTGGATGCTGTGGATCAGATGAAAATGACGGCGACACCCACCTATTCTCAGATACCCTGAAAAATACTAACAGAATTCAATGAAGAAAATGGTATTTTAAATGAGTCTTAAATAATGGGTGGGATTTTAATGGGTAGATATTTGTGAAGGAAGAAGAGAAAATTCCAGGTAAATGAAAGAACATAAAACACCAAGACAGGAGAATTTAGGGTGTTGTCCCAGAATTGTGATGGTTCTAGTGTGACTGGTAAGTGAGGGACATGGCAGGAAGTAGAGGGTTTGAAGGTCCATGACCATGAATCAGAAATCTTGACCTCATGTCTTGGGAGCCCATACAGGACTATCCAGTCAGTGGAGGAGAGGGGTCATGGGAGGATTTGGAGATTTTTGAGATGATAATTTAGTGAGGTAAATGTGGCAGCGGGGTGCAGGATAGGTAAGGAAGCCACGTGGATCAGTTAGGAGGCCATTATAATAGTCCAGGTAAGAAGAGATGAGTTGTGTAAAAGTAGAGTCAAGAAAAGGAAAGAAGGTTTTTAAAATGGCAAAGTGGTAACCAGCAGTAATTCAGCCTCTCTGAGACTTGAAATCCAGACATTGAAAAATAACAACTTGGGGGAGAGAGAGAAAGAGAGAGAGAGAGAGGTCGATCCCTGGGAATTGGGAAGGAACTGAAAAAGCTACAGAGAAGTTAATGAGATGGACTACAGTGCGGGGAAGGGAAAGAAACAGTCTGGATGTTGTCCTCAGTTTGACTCTGACAAAGCGGGGTGTGAGCTGGGGACCCCAGGTAGCTCCAGGAAGAAATGACAGCGGTGGAACAGGCCAGCAGTTAGAATCTGTGGGGACAGTACAGGGTTTTGCTCCCATGGGAGTATTGCCACATGGCAGGCAGCTGCTGGGGAAGGAGGCCAGTGCAGGTGCCGCCATATCTCGGAGTTGGGTGGCATTCTGGGAAAGGACTGAGTGTTGGAATTTGGGAAGCAGAAGAGATATGGGATGTCTTCATTTCTGGGGTTCCAGTGTTAGCCTCCCACAGTTACTGGGTGAAACACAGCCATGGACAGAGAGAAGGCTGGAAAGAGAACCCCTGAGGTAAGGTTAGAGCTCAGGGTGGGAAGGACACAGGTCCCACTCCCCATGGCCAAAAGCCAGGCCGAAGTTGCTCTGGGCTTCAAAGCATCAGCACTCCAGTGAGTACTCGAGTCCTTGCCCTGTAGCTTGAAGAGACCTGGGTCTGACTGACTGCCTCTTCTGCTGGCATGAGCAGGGACACTTTCCACTTTCAACATGGCCATGGTCTGGGCAAACAGAGGGGTCTCTGGAATAGGAAAGCCACAGGCCTTAAGGCTAAGTGGAGAAAGTAAAAAATTTCTAGACTACAAAATCTAAATATTAAAACAGAAAAATTTAATCGGCTAGTAGACAAAATAGGTGAAACTCCTGATATACAGGTGTAGGCAAGGACTTTTTGAACAAAATCCCAAATGGCACAAGAAATAACATCAAGAATCAACAAATGGGATCTTATCAAATTAAAAAGCTTCTGCACAGCGTAGGAAACAACCAACAGAGTAAAGATACAACCTACAGAATGGGAAAAAAATTTTGCCACCATCTATTCGTCAGATAAAAGACTAATGTCTAGACTATATAAAGAACTCAAAAAAATTAGATGCCCTAAATTAAAAGACCCAATTAAAAATGTGTAACTGAAATGAATAGACATTTCTCAGATGAAGAAATACAAATGGCCAGTAAATACATGAAAAGATGTTCAACATCACTGGCCATTTGGGAAATGCAAACTAAAACAACCATTTCACTTCAGAAAGAATGACTATCATCAAGAAATCAAATAATAACACATGCTGGCAAGGCTACAAGAAAAAAGGAACCCTTGTTCATTGTGGTAGGAGGGTGAACTAGTACAACTACAATGAAAATTACTATGGAGAGTTTTCAAAAAACTAAAACTAGGAATTCCAGTTGACCCTACTAGGTATCTTTCTGACAGAGTTAAAGACATCATATCACAGTAATACATGCACATCCATGTTTATAGCAGCGCAATTCATAATAGCTAAATCTCGGAAGTGGCCTATATGTCCATCAATAGATGAATGGATAAAGAAAATATGTTATTTACACAGAATGGAGTACACTCTGCCATAAAGATAAACTCCAGTCATTTGTGGGAAAATGACTCCAACTTGAGATCGTAAAGTTCGGAGAAATAAATCAGGCATACAAACTTAAACATCAGGCATACAAGTTTAAACATACAAGCTTAAAGAGCAAAATAAGAGACGGAATATAGCAAGATAGATGTTTAGCATACAGGAAGGGAACAAAGAGATGGAGGGAGTGGGGAGGGAGGGGAGAGAATGAGTTTTTTTTTAAGAAGAGAACTGTGATGTGTTTATACATATACCAAGTCCTAGGAGGAATGTGATCATTATGTACTACAGACATGATATATATATATATATATATATGTATGTAATATGAGAATATATTAAATATATTAATATATGTACTATGAGAAGGGGTCCAATAGATGGGGGGCATAAAAAAAGAATTTAAAAAATTAAGATGTATCATATATATGTACCAACTCCCCATGGTGAATGTAATCATTATGTACTCCAAATATGTACTAATAAAATATTTAAAAACATACCAGTATTTTAAAAAGAAAAGAAAAGGAAAGAGAGAACCAGAGATATCTCAGGGAAAAAACTCTACAGCAGTATTTCTTAAAGCATAGCCAGTGCAAACCTACACAGGAATTATCTGGAGAGGCTCCCGAGAGTCTCCTCGGACCTGCCAAATGGGAGTCTCTGCAGAGCGTGGCTGAGGATTCTACACTGTCAACAAGACCCACTGCAGATGTCACACCTAATCCAGAGAGAGGGATAAAGACCAGTTCTCAAAAATGACTCTAAGGATTCAAACCTGGGCATGTGAAGCAGGTTGTGTCAGTGACACCCCAGAAAAACCAGGGAAGACAACAATTTGGGTGGGTTTATGATGATTTCAGATGGAATCTGTTGAATTGGGAAATATGCATGCCAATGTCCAGTGTAGACTGTGAAATTGGGGGAGAAATCTATAAAACAAGCTGCAGAGAGATGGCAGTTAATGTCAAGAGGAGGTAAATTAAAAAACAAAAACAAAAACAGGGATATGTGGAAGGTGTCAAGAGGAAGAAAAAGTGCATGACAGAGTGTCAGAGGGTTTCCATGGTGATAATGGTCACATGGTGGCTACTGAACCTCAAGCTGGCCTGACTGACTTCCTCCAATGTGGTCTGCAAGGCTATAGCAAATTTGGGCCCAGGTAGCTGGGTGAAGTTAGGCCTCCACATTGCTGCCTACTGAGGTGCGCACATGTGTCAGAGTGGGGCGGGAGTCAGAGGAGGTGGGAAGCAAAGTGGACTAGAGAAATCCTTTGTCTCTTGGGAGTTCCTCTATTCATCCCACCTGGGCATTTCTCATTAACAACTATCCCTTTGCCTCTATGGCAAAAAAAAAAAAAAAAAAAAAAATCCAACAAGAGAGGGAATCACTAGCTGATTTTGGAAAGAAAAGGAGAGAGTGGACGAAGAGTATTAAGGGCTGTATTGTATTCCTCCCAAATTCACCTGGTAAAATTCTAAGCCCCGGGACCTCAGAACATGACTATATATAGAGATAATTAACTTAAAATGAGGTCCTGAGAGTGAGGCCTAGTTGAATATGACCAGTCTCCTTACAGGAAGAGGAAATTTGGATTAAGACACTTAAAGAAGGAAGCTGGCAAGAAGACACAGAGAGAAAACAGCTAACTATAAGCCAAGGACAGAGGCCTCCAAAGAAACCTGCTACACCTCCAGGTGACACCTCCATCTTGTGATGTGCAACTATGAGAAAGTAAATCTTTGTGGGTGAAGCCACCCAGCCTGTTTTTGTTATGGTGGCCCTAGGAGACTAACACAAACGAGAAAGGGAATGTGAGTGTAATAAGACATTGAAGAAAAGGGAAGGGTAAGAAAGGCAATTAGGAAGAGAAGAAGAGAGGAAGGGAGGGAGACAGAGGCAAGGGGGAGGTAAGCAACTGTAGCTCGGGACCCAAGAGGACAATCATGTCATGGGCCTAGAGGTCAACGAAATGTCACAGAGCCCCGGAAGGAAAGACTCAGGAAGGAAAAGGGGGAGGTCAACTATTCATGCTTTGGAGTGCTGCAGAAAAAAGGACTGCATTTAACCATGGATAATTTATAATATAAAAATGGAAATAGCCTCAATATCTGACAATAAACTGTCTATAAACATGTATTGGATTATATCACAGCATTAAAGTTATCTGCCCTCAAGGAGTTTATGAAGTTATGGGAAAAAAAAACAAAATATGATATTTAAATTTTAAAAAACAGAATGCAAAACTGTATTACAGCGTGACCATAATTATAGCAAATATATATGTAACTGATTTTTTTAAAAACCTTAATATAAGAGTATTTACAGCTCTTTCCCTTTCTTTCAGGCTGTCTATGAAAAATTCTGATTTGCCTGTTCTCACTGTAGTCCTTGATCCTCAATCTCACCATGGAGACCAATGTTATGTATGTGGATCTCCTAGCAAAAGGCGATGGGGGACCTGCCCAGCAAATGGCATTGTGTAAAGGCAGAAGGTAGGGAATGGCACAGGGAAGCCAACGGCCAGTGGCGGTAAGGCATGAAGTGCATGCAGAGCATGCCAGGCAAGGGGAGAGAGCACTGGAGGGGAGGGAAGGTAAGAGTCCAGGACAAATCGAGGAAAGGGTTTTTGTTTTGTTTTGGTGGGGTTTTTGTTTTTGTTTTTGTTTTTTTGTTTTTTAGAGACAGGGTCTTGCGTATGTAGCCTAGGCTGACCTTGAACTCGCAGTAATCTTCATGCCTCAGCCTCCCTCTGGAGTGCTGGGATTACAGGCCTGCAGCACCCCATGTATAGCTGAAAAGGTGTTTTAAGAAGTTTTGTTGGGGCTGGTGGAGTGGCTCCAGCATGTGAGGCCCTGGATTCCCAGCACTGAGAGAAAGGGAGGGAGGGGGGAACAGAGACAGAAAGAGACAGAGACAGAGGGACAGAGAGACACTTGGGCAAAAGATTAAAAAAAGCAGGAAAACCCAAGACATTTTTAGACAGCAGGAGGCTCTCAGGATGGCAAGACCTGAACATTTTGACAAATTAGACAGCAAAAACTCTGTAAGGATATATTGTTTTGAAACATTTTTGATAATTTACATGTTCTGGTAACAGAAGAAGTTATATGATACAGTTTTTAATTAGCCTTGCAGTATTTCTCACTTGGTCCCAATTATACAGGTTAAGAACGAAGACATAGTCTCCTCAGCTGAGGCATTAACTGGCTCAACTCTGACTTTCCAACAATCAAAAGTTAGGTATGTGGTAATATGAAAAATAAATTTTAAGAGGCACTGACTTTTAAAATGGAATGCTGATTCATGAATGCTAATTGAAATCTGTAAATTTCTGTAAGCAGATTTGTTCATCAAATTCTGAGATTTCACAAAGAAAAGATGCATGATAAATAAAATTAGGCTTCTTATTTAAGATATTAATGGATTGAACTTCTATGCCCAGGCTGAATTTAAATACACTCAAAAGTTTGCATGAATTCTTGGATCAGATTAAACAAACACTAAAGAAAATCAAGTTCTAGAGAGGAAAAGAGAGCCCCAGTCTTCCTGGGAGGCCATCAAGGATGACAGTGATGATAATCTATCCCATGATGCTCTCTGTGAGACTGAATATCAGACTGGAGGAAATATGGTAATTTTCAGGTCCTCAGATTCCCAGAGATGACTCAAGTGGGTAGTTCGTAAAGCTGTTGAAGTACTGGATGTGGGCTTTGACAAGTGAAAACATACCTGTCATACAGGTTTCAGCTGCGAAGGACTGTCAGAGAGATACCTAAATATAATTTTCTCAAACTTTCTCGGTGAGAGTCTGGAGTACATACTTGGAAGAGGTTATGGGCGGGGGGAAGAGATGAAGGCAGAATGCTGCAGCTAATTAGTGTAGCATAAAACTGGAAGGAGGTATTAACTTGTCAAGAAGGAGTAAATGAAAAGACAAAAGGGTAGATTTTTCAAGAACAGCCAGGGTGTGTGTATCAAGGCAAAGGAAGCAGTTGACAGGTGGCAAGGTAAACCACTACGTGGATGGAGCTGGTGTTCTGAGGCAAACCTCTCACGGTGTGTGTGAATACAGGGTCCCAAACCAGCAGAGAAGGTAGGGGAACAGAAAGCCATTTGGCGTTTGCCATATGCGAAGTGTTCGAGCAATTCAAACAAGAGAAAGCTAACAAGTTCAGGGACCAATGCAAAGCAATGTTCGAATGGGAAACCCAGGAAGCAAAGAATAAATATAGATCAAGGGTCTACTAGGAAGCAAGTGGAAACTTCTGCTACAGCTGTACCGATGATTCCATTTATTCAGACTTTTTAATAGAATGCCATGAACTTCTCTCGACTCTTTGTGAAATAATGAATTAACCTACACAAGAATCCCAACTACGATGGGAGACTTCTATTTTCTACTGTATTAGTTTCTACATAGTTTGAAATTTTATAATATACGTTACTTATATAAGACAAATCTAGAGAAAATTCTACTGGAACAGGCTTAGTGTTGATAAAAGAAAAAAAATCTGAGATGTCCTAAAATTAATGATAAAGCCCAGAGGACTGAGAGGGAAAGAGATAAGGGAAGTTAATCAGCTAACAGTTTGGGGTAAAACCAACAAAAAAGACTACTTATATTGAATTCTTGATTTAAATACCATCACAGTGTGCACCAGGACTACTGCACTCTGCACATAAACTATTAGAACTGTCAACCCCAACCGGTCTAGCAACAACAATTATTCCTTTGGACTGCCGTCCTATTCCAAAGCTTTCCCACTCAGTGCTGTCCCGGCCCTTTGACCTGTAGCTGGTGTAGGTTACTTTCCTACCCCAGTTTATCTTTACATGTTCTTAGCTCTGATCTGCCAGACATTTTCCAACTGCCACCAGCCATGCTGCTGTGGTCGTTGTGGGAATGTGCTCCAGGACCTGGTCTTTTCTTTTTCTGGTTAGCATCTCTCATGGCTAGGTAAATCCTTTTATTTCAGAAATCCCTTAGTCTCTAGAGTTTTGTTTTCACAGTTCCCATGGCTATGCCACCTGTACTTCAAAATAACCTTTAAGAAGGGATGTGTCCATGTCAAACAACATGCAGCTATAGTAATCTTGAAAATAATAACGTCTAATAACAGTATATTCCTGAGCGTATTGCACATCACACGGTGGAATCACATCACACTTTTCCCTAAAGGTTAGGTTTAAAACATAATCACTCACTGCAAATAAGACTATGTAAAAGAAATATGGCTCCATGGCTGCTCTGACAACCTCAAAAATCTATGAAGGTGTATTAATTAAGGTTCGAAGCCTGAGTCAATTGCTAGGGACAATGTGAGCAGACAGGAGTACTGAAAGTCCCCATCCCATCCCATCCCATTTGCCAGTATTGATCCGCCTGTAATTTTAACGACCACATGATTTAAATTCCTGAAATCCTCCTGCTGGCTTTTCCCGTAATCCTTCGTTTAATCTAATTCAGTGGTTCTCAAATTTAGTGTGCAGAAAGATTAGCATCTTGGGTAGCACACACAAAACCACATATCCTACACTTTACAGGTGATTAAAGGGATCTTCAGAGATAATTTTGTTTGCGTTTAATTTTCATCTTACTTGCTGATTTTACAACCACTTTGTTCCTTTGTAAAACATGAGATCTGGCTGTACTTGAGAGAACACTCAGAGGCATAATTGAGGATTCTCTGCCACCTGAAGAAAAGAACTAGAAAACTTATGGTGGTCCAAATACCTTTCAACCTTCCAAAACTAGTAAATGTTTAATTGCCATTTAACCTGACCAGGAATGCTATGAAAGCACATATATTCATTCTTTATATTTTCTGGTAGAAGATGGAGTTGTGTTATTAAGTGGTTAAAGCCTTTTAAAATAAAAATAAGCAAGTATGACCACTGCAACTTTAACAGAGAAATAGTGGAATTTGAGATGTAACTTTTGGGGCTCAGAAAGCACAACCCCAAAGTATGGTGGTTTGACATGCTAGCTGAAGAAACAATCTCAGAATCCAAATCCTTTTAAATTCCCCTAGTTTCTCCCCCACACAGGGAGGGACTCTCGCTGAAGTTCTCTTATCAGATTAAAAAAAAAAAAAATCTTCCAAAAGAGACACCATTGTCTTAAGCTACTTGCCTAGGAATCTCATCAAAGATCAACCACACGAGAGGAGGGAACCTTGAAAGTCATCACCACTGACAGGCTTTGTGTCACTTCTTAAGAATGGCAGCTCTGAGAGGTCACCCAGGAGATGGCACCCCCATAGTAAGACAAACTTCGTGCACAGTGAAGTTCTGCCCTCAGCTTTCTAGTAACCTGCCACTACCTCTTCCGTTCTCCTCTCACCTGGGAAGAACCTCCCTGGGTTGTAGATTATCCATCTGCTGTAAGTTATGTATTGATAAATTTGCATCCCTTTTCTCCCGACCAATCTCTCTATTGTCCATTCATGCTTTCACTTTGTCTACATCACCCGTGTAGGAGTCAAAAAGATCTGCAGAGAATGAACAGAGACTTTATGGCCCTTTGCGAGATGAGTGAGGAGGGAATGGTTAGGAGGATGGTCTGCCATGGTCAGATGCATTGCTAACGCCAGAGTGCTGGAGGCAAGCTGGGAAAACGCGGTGGAATTAGGAGCCAGAGACTCTAGGGAGAGATAAAGTCACCACTCCCAGGTTAGCTGTGCAAGTTGTTTTGCGGCACAAGGGCTCTGTCCGGATGAAGGAGAAGGGGGCAGGAGCTGAATACCTGGTTTCGTGTGCCCTGGTGTGGGGCCCGAGTCAGGGGAGTAGAGGCAAGGAGGTGCATTTTCCCCAATATGCTCAAAGGCAATCTACAGGCCAATGGAGGGCGGGGGGTGGGGGGTGGTGGACGACATCCCTGCATATATTAAATGTCACACAAGTTTGAGGGTCAGTTATTTGGACAAAATATCCCAGTTCCAAAATGGCTGTGAGGTGGCCAATACTTAAGATGCGAATTCACATTCATTTCTACCCCGAAAGCTTCTTTTTCGGTCTCTGCTGGAGACGGGTGGGCAACGTTTGAGCTGTGCTTAGTTCTTTGGTCATTTCTATAATTAAAGGAAGAGATGGAGCACGGCAGGAAACCAAAGGTGACTAGGAATCATTCTGGCTTTTGTTTTACAAAAAGTCTAAGAGTTAAGGGAAGTAGATCTGCACAGATTTTCCAGTATGCACAAAATATCTCACTAAACAAAGGAAAAGTAATGAATTTCCTTGGGCTGAGGACAGAAGAGAAACAAATGGGCAGATGGAGTCCTCAAAATAAAAAAATATATATATAAAATGAAAAAACAAATCTACCCACATATAAATTCCAAGATTGATAGGTACTACCACTGCCTTTAAGTGAGTATTTCAAAATGGCTGAATCGGAGCCACGGTTCTTGCTGACAACATGCCAGGCACGGTCGCAAAGCCTGTTCACACCTGTCTTCTTATGTCATCTTCACAACACCACTGCAAGGCAGATGTTGTTACCACATTTTATAAGTGAAATATCATGGTTTAAGGAAACAGCTGGGAAGTAGAGGGGCCAGGGACACAAACCCAGGTCTGTTTTTCATCCTGCACTATATACCCGTTAACAGTGACATGCACTTAAATTCAGAGACAAAGGCAATATCAGAAAGTTAAAAAAAAGACTTCAGTTCATTATAGTGCTGGGCCTGTCCTATTGCTGCAAGCAGAGTATATAAATAATACTGATACCCAGATGAGAAGACCGCTCACCACCAGAATGGAAAAGAGGAAAATTCTGGCAAACATCGGAAGTTCTTAGGTCTGAAGAGAATGTGAAAGCACTCTGTCACCACAAGACTTACAGAATCCTGCTCAGACAACAAAACTCTTGTTCCTGTACAGATTTCAGAGGCCTGTCTTCAAGGATGTCAGTATTGAAGGCATTTCCCATAGTCTGTGGTATGTTTAGATTAAAACAAAACGAAACACCTATGTAGGTATTTTGATGACCCTACATAATTTCCATTCATACAATTCGACTGGGCATTGCCAAGTCTGAACCTCTCCTGTGCCTAGTAGGCTAGATTACAGTGGTGGTGGACCTGTGGTTTGCATGTTATTGTGCTTTTCTTTTAGGACAAAAGATATTAATGTATGAGTTGTTTTTCCTAAACTAAAACCTCAGTATTCAGGTTCAATTGCAGTGTTGGCACTTTGCTACATATTAAGTGGGTTTTGGGTTGCAGTTTGGGCACTCATCTCTAAAAGGTTCACCATCCTGGGCTAGAAAGACGCAAGCTTACACACACACACACACATACACACACACACACACACACACACACCCATCAATTAATTCAAAATCCCCACTCAAGTTTAAGCCCAAAGCAGACATGCTAGCATTTATTTTTAAAACCTGGCTAATTTGTCAAAGGCCCTGGCCCTGATTTAAATATTTCTATTCTAGGTTTTGGAGCTATGTTGTGCTCCAATTCACAGGACCAAGTTACCTGGTTAGGATCAGGATCAACTTCATCCCAGTCATGAGTGACATGGCCTTGGTCGATGGGCTCGAAGGGCTTGTGAGAAACTGAAGGCAGAATCCTGTACAGCCAGCTAGGAGGAAAACAAGCACACACAAGCCTTAGGGTGATGCTCAGTGACACAGACTTGCTCATGAGGTGATGCCAGGAAGACACTCAAGTCAGTAACAACCTAGAGGCTTTAATATGAAAGACAAAGACACAATGGCACACCATCACTTTTGTGCGTGTGTGTGTGTGTGTGTGTGTGTGCCAGGGATTGAACTTGGGGCCTTACTCTTGCTAGGCAAGCACTCTAACCACTGAGCTAAATCCCCTAGCCCACCATCAATTCTTAATAGCCACTTGCCACTTGCTGCTCATAGGTCTGGCTCTGCCTTTCCTTCCCACTACATCTTTCACTCTTCACATTGGCCTTTGGCTCCTACCTATTCCCATACAGTCAAAAAATGGAGTTATAAGGGAAGAGGAGGTAGCTTGAGGGGAATATCCAGAAACAACTTTAGCCTATTTATATCATAGGCTATTAATCTTTGCTCTCAAAAATCAGCACAATGGATAGTACATAGATTGAGAAAATATGTGTGGTGTTTGTGTTCTTTTTAGCAGTCCTTGAAATTGAAACCAGAGCTACCACTGAGCTATCCCCCCAGCCCCTTTAAGTCTTTTTTCTTATTTTGAGACAGGGTCTTGCTAAGTTGCCCAGATTCTCCTGCCTCAGACTCTGAGTAGCTAGAACTACAGGCATATGCCATCACACTTGGAAATCTCTGTTATTTCTAAAATACAAATCAATCTTCTCCATCTTTCTACTGGAGATTTTCCTTTAAAAACCATAAATGTGATACATGCCAATGGTAAAAATAACTGCAAAAAGGTAAATGGATCCTTCTCCAATTTCTGCAGGGCTATTCCTTAGAGCATCAGAGCTTAACGATTTTCATATGTACTCCCCCAAGATCTCCAATGTATATATAATTTTATATATAAAATTGTTGTACAGTATTATTCACATGCCAATAATGAGTGAGAGTGTGTGATCGCTGGATCTGGGATATTATTAATAATTTTAGTCTTATAGATGAGATATAGTATCTTGTTTTATTTTGTATTCTCTTTATTATGAGTAAGGTTAGGAATTTATTCATTTGTTTATTAGTCAGATAACTTTTGTATGAATTACTTGAATAAGTCCTATACCATTTTCAGTTGGTTTTCTGTTTTTGTCATTAATTTGTAAAAGGTTTTTGAAATTAACACCTCTATAACCCCAAATTATGAGAGTATATGTCCACGTTTTATTAAAATATATTTATGGTTTTTTAAAATTTTCTTTTTTTTCTAAATATTACTGTCTGTGTATGTTAAGGCCTGAGGCAAGCGTCTCTCTGCCAGTACCAGATCTCAGCTTTGGGAAAGGAAGAAGAGTCAGTTGAAGGAATCCTGAAGGAGGCGAATGAACCTTCCAGAAGTGGAGAGGGACAATGAAAGTCACTAAGAGGGACTAAGTCGTTTCATTATCCTGACAGGGCACAGAAGGAAGAAGGGCCTGACTCCTGACAATGGAAGACCAAGTTTATTTAAACAGACTCTGGCCCTGTAAGTACAATCTGCTCCAGGGGGTGGAGGTGACCTGGCCAATCCCTGAGCTGTCTGGGAGATAAACAGACTGGATGTGTTTCGTCTCCAACCTATTCCTCCAGCTCTTGATGATGCGACCTCAGACATTAGACTTGCTAAACTCCTAGTAGTATGTGGGGTTGAAAGCACGTGTGCATGTCATAGACATGATTCTGATAAAGTTACTAAACTTCCTGGATCCTACTCTTCATCTTTATCTCCTAGGATTGTGGTGAAAACTGAGTCTTCATACTTAAAGTGCCTAGTACATAGTACGTACTTATTTACTAGATGCATGTTCAATTGCTTGACCTCCCTTAATCATCTGGGTTTTTGCCACAGTCCAAATTTCACATTTTCTGTCATACCTCTCACCTTCTCAGAACCCAAGAGGGCAGCTAACTAAACAATTACAACTTAATCCTTGAAATAGATAGAATCTCTAATAGTTTTGTGGTTTCCTGCACTCTAATTAAGTGAGTAGTGACTGAAAATTTCAGGCTGGCCCACCTATAGATGGGGCTTGGACCCATCTTCCTATAGGACATTTTGAACATTTTCACAAAATTCTTGTGGATACTATTTGAGGGTTCTAAACAGATGGGTGAGCCATGCCCAGTGTCCCTTATTTTTTAGCTGAGTTTATAAAATTCCCCAGGCAGTACTACATTGCCCTGGACAGAGAGTTGATTCTGATTCAAGGAACTTTGCCAGCTTCTTAATGAAATGCCAACAGCACCTTTTCAGCCTCTTGGAACAGAGCTCAGCTCCTGCTGGCTGAAGATATTGCTGAATAATAGAGACAGGCAGTAGAATACAGAGACCAGGTGGCCTGTTAGTGGATGGGCCACAAAATCAAAACCACAGTCACAAAGGCCTGCTAGTCATAAATTAGAATGGATAGAAATTGTCTGTGCACTAACTTTACCCTATCTTTTTAGGCTTGGTGGGGGGGGTGGCTGCTTAAGTAACGGTAGAATTAACTCCTGATTTTTCACATGGATGAAGAACTCTATCTCTTCCCCCTCCTTCCATATACATATCTATCAAGAGAAAAACAACATCGATCCTGATATTGTAACATAGCTCCTGCCATGTCTCCTGCTCAGCTCTCTGACTACCTCCTAGAGATACCCCGAGTGGAGCAGAAACTCTGCTCTGGTGGCAGAGTTAGTTAATAGTTAGTCAATAATATCTTAATAATATATTAACTAACTAATAATAGTTAATAATATCTAATATTAATTGAACATTAACAATTGCCAGGCAATACGCTAAGTCCTTTACATTCCTTCCCCTAATCCTCACCACAACTATGACATGCATGCTATAATAGTCTCTATTTTACAAACGAAGAACTAGAACTTCTGAGAGATTAATGATTTGTCCAAGGTCACATGGCTGGAGAAGGAGCCAGGATTTAAACTCATTGGAACTGACTTCAGAGTGGGCATGGTTAACTGGTAAGTGAAAAAGTTTATTATTTGTGTGGTCCTTTGTTGTGCTTTTGTATTCACTGTCGTGCTTGCTTCTCAGGAGGGCACTGCAGAGATACACTTATTCCCTCCTCCTAAGTAGTGCAAGACCACCTGCCCTCTAACGCTAATCTCCAATGTCAGCAACATCCCTGTTCACAGATGGCTTAGACTGAAATTCACAATTAGATACTACTTTTTAAAATCACAAAACCTACCGCCTCTTGAATCCACAACATCTATTGCCTTCAACTTGTGCCAGAAAAGTTAATCAAAGGAAAAATTCACTGACCTGACTTGTGGGATTAGAGCAAGCATGAACGTGGTGTACTGTGCTAACGAATGTGCTGGTTTCCAGCAAAGGCAAATTCCAAAGAGTAAAAAACCTTGTTAATTCAAACCACAAGAGCTCATAGTACATGACCTGTCAACTCTCTAATCTTGGATTGTTCAACATGTTCATGGAAAGAACATAATGCGCCTACTCAGCCAAGAAAGATATTTCTCTGAATGTTGTATAATTGTGAATGCATCATTATATACTAAAAAAAAAAAACCCAAGTAAATCAAAACCCAAAACTTAGCTAGACAATCCTTAAAAGAAGGCTGGAGTATTAGGAAAATTTTCTTCTGAATACTGGTTAGAATTTGTAAGTGGAGTTGGACTTGTGAGTTTTCCAGACTCTGTGTACCTGTTCCCTCACTTTGTCCTATCAGTCACTGGATTCTAGCTGGAAACAAGGCCTAGACTCCGACTGTAACCCAGAACACGACCTGTCAGAAGAAAGATCTCAGGCAGCTCTGGGATGCTGTGGTCCAAGTGCAGAAGGAAACACAAGGTCCTCGTCATAGTTGCCACAGTCTGCAGGGCAGAATTAATCAATCCTTGTACCTTCTCTTATTGGTGCTCCGGGGACAAGTGAAAGATGATCCTGAGAGCTGCTCAGCATAGAGGTTGTAGGGGCAGACCTGAGGATTGTTCTAAAATGAAGGAAGAAATAAATAACGTCATTTCAAAAAGATCCCACATTCCCACCAACCAACTCAGTGGGGGAATCCTGCCCTAAATGGGCACTCTTTGTGCCACTGCACATGACCATCCCCAACCCATAAATAACATTTCATTTGGCTGTTCCCCAGATTATAAAAGTAACATATTTACTGTAGAACATTTATAAAATATATATCACCTATTATTCATCAACCAGAAAACATCCAATATTAACATGTTAGTGTGTTTTCTTCCATTTTTATCCTCAAATTTATCCTTCCATTTTTATCCTTTTATGATTGAGATATAAAATATCTCCCAAAATTCTTGTGTTCAGAGGTGGAGCTTGGTCAGAGTAGGTGGGTTACTGTGGGCATGACCTGGATGGGTTTATGCTTGTCCGTGGCTTCTCCATTATCTTTCTGCTTCCTGTCTGCCGTGGGGTGAACAGCTTACTCTGCCATGCCCATCCACCATGCCATTTCTTCTTGGAGTCAGCCAACTATGGACTGACTCTTCTGAAAACTGTGAGGCAAAGTAAACCTGTTCTTTAATTGCAGGTGTTAGGTATTTTGTCCCAGTGATAAGAAAGTAACTGATACAAATACTGGTGCTAGAGAAGCAGGGTCATTGCTGTGACTTGTACCCGACTGTTGTTCAGAAGCCTTCGGGACAGTTTGCAGGAGAAGGTCAGAAAGGTTTGAAGATGCCAGCTAGAGGAGCCTTAGAATATTGTGAACAGAATTTGATGGATGATTCTGGTAGGAACTCAGGTGATAAGAATGCTGACAGGAATGTGGACAGTAAAGACCAGGCTTATGAGGTTTCGGATGGGAAGGAGGACTCTGCTGGAAACTGGACCAGAGCCATGTGTGTTACAGTCTGCAAAGAGTTTGTCCACCTTTTGGCCATGTTCTGAGTCTTTGTGAGAGACTTAGATGAAGGATGGTAGACAAATTGGTCTGATAGATGAAATTTCAAGGCAGCCCAATGATAAGGTTGTGGATTGGGTACTAGCAGGTGCTTTTAGCCAGATCTACAGTAAGAGTCAGGAGAAACAGCAAAGCTGAATGATTTGAAAATTTTTTAGTCTGGCCAGAAAAGAAGCACTTGTAAATTTAGGACTGAGGAGAGCCAGGACAGCATAAATGCTAAAAAGTTAGCATTAAGAAGCCAAACATGTTGGACATATTTAATTTTCTTTTTTATTTTCATAAAATAAAATAAAAAATTTTCTCACAGTTAAGAATTTGCTTTCAGTCTCAGAGGAGACTTTGGACTCGGATTTTTAAGCAATGCTGGACTTGTTAAGACTTTGGTGACTCTAATAGATGAACTAAATGCATTTTTCACAATAAGATGGACATACATTTTCGGAGGGCCAGGGGTAGAATGTTATGGTTTAGATCTAAAATATCCCTTAAAAGTCTCATGTTTGGAGGTAGTACCTGGTCAGAGGGAGTGTCACTGGAGGTGTAACCTGGAAGGGTGTCGTCCCAGGGCCCTCCCTTCTCTCTCTGCTTCCTGGCTGCCATAGGGTACACAATGTTCCTTTGCCATGTCTCTTTGCCATGCTGTTTCTGTCTTGGAGTCAGAAGACCACAGGTTGACACCATGATCCAAAATAAATCCTCTCCTTTAAGTTGTATGTGCCTAATATTTTTCTCCCAGTGATGAGAGAGTGGCTAATACAGGATCCTGTGATACATGTAATCCTGTAATAATCAGGACTTTTTTTTTTAAGAACCTGCTATCATAAGCATTTTTTCATGTTATGAAATATCTTCAAAATTTTTGAAAACTTTTAAATCATAGTTTTACTATACCGACACTTGTGCAAACATCTTTGCACATATACTTTTAAAATAACTTGTTTTCTTATCTTTGTCATATGCTGTTCAAGGGGAAGTCTCCGAGCCTTGGACTTTGGGGTTCCTCCCGAAAGTCCTACAGTTAATTTTGCTAATTTGGGTTGGATGCTTTGTCGTAGGCATCTACCAATCCGAATTTAACCTTTGTATTGTCATTGCTTTGTATCCCAATTGTCCTAATCATCTGTGAAACTTCTAGACAGTTCACCTGTCAACTTGGAAGAGTCTTTTTGGTGGAGACATTTTGACCTGTCAGCTCATCATCTGGGATGACAATTCAATGCTAAGCATGTTTTTCACTCATACCTGTCCTTTTGGCAGAGAACCTGGACAGTGAGGGTCTTCTGAAGCACACTCATTTCCAAATCCAGAAATGTACTGCAAGGGACAAAGACATAAATTTCACCATTAATGGGATTTAAAGAGAATTTCACAATAGGTAGCATAGAAAGGTAAGGATTTCTATATGTTCATCTGTTCATATATGATCTTCTGTACATATTGTTTTGCTATGTCTTGGCATGTAAACCATTTAGGAAAGACAACATGCTTTATATGAATATTAAAGATGCCAATCAGAAGAAAAAAGCTGGCTATTGCATAGATTCTCTACTCTTTGCTGCATTTAATTGATATACAAGCTTGTTTTTAATGATCCTATTCATTCAAGAACAAGTTATTTAACTCTAGTTCCATTTGGGAGTCCCTGAGAGGGGAGATGGCTCAGGCATCACCTCAACTCTAGATTAATAGGATATTGCTGGGCCTAGATTGCACCATCCCTGAGTTTGGGAATCTATTCTCCTTCCATATGCTAAAGAAAATCAACTGAGAAGTTGTATGTGAATCAAATTGATAGCAAAATCTTTGCCAGACAGCTCTCTCTAAAGTAGCCTTGCTGCAGGCAGAGACCTGCATTATCTGGCTCATTCATGGAGTGTGTGTGTGTGTGTGTGTGTGTGTGTGTGTGTATGTACGTGCGCGCGCACGCGCGTGTATCTCTATGTACATCCGTATCACCATCTATCTGTCTGCCTATCTATCTACCTACCTACCTATCTATCTATCCATCTATCTATCTATATTTGCATCTGTATGAATACAAGGAAATGAAGTCGAAAGATAGGAGTAGCTTTCAGGAGATGTGCCAGCCCAGAGACTTCTCACAATGGCAATGGCGCCTACTATGATTGCCATCTGTTAGCTTTACACACGGAGGAAAAAAAATAAAGAAGCTTCTCAACAAGGTAAACTATGAGGATCCTGAAATTTACCTTTTTTTTTTTTAATGAAAGACTGCTTTATCAGTGGCAGTTAGTACAAGCCAATACATACTGACCCTCAAAGAAGAGCTCAGTTATTTATCAGATTAGTGGCCCATAGAGAGTTGAGTGAAAGTGAACCGAAGTGATTGCTGGGATGATTGAAGTTAATCTTGCTTCCTGAGAAACGAGTCCATGGTCAGCAGGCATATGGCACATGCCGTTATGCAAACTGTAAGAACAATAATGGGCACCAACTACCCCACCCTTGAGATGCACTAGAATTCCACTCTCCTCCTGAAACAGCTTTTGTTTCTCTGAAACTTTATTTTCAAAATGCCTGGGACATGTTGTGCTTATGGTCCACTGGGCACTCTGACAAAGAGCCAGCAAATTTGGAAGCATCTTGCCTCAGTTACTACCTACAGCTGCAACCTGAGATTTGCTCTTGCAGGGTTTAGCAGACCTGCGAGTTTTGCCACAGGGCTGTCACTGTCTAGCTTTCTTGCTCTTTCATGTTTCGTGAAGGCTGGGACTACGGCAGCCTTGCTCACCTCTGTCGCATCTTGGGCCATAGAAGGCACTTAGTAGTTATCTGTTGCTCAACCTAGTTTCTCATTTAGAGCCAGTTGCTAGTACAAGTGTATACACATATGCTGTCACGGGGGACTTGGAGCTCACTTTGTCATACCTCGCGCACCAATTGATTTTAGCCCATGATAGATAAAGGAGACGCAGCCTTGTTGTGTGAGTGACATGCCACCATTTGGGCACATTTCTTTGAGAATTACAAGGATGGATGTGGGTGGAGGGCAGGCCCTCCAGAGTTCTTGGTAGTGTGGGGAAAAATGAGTTAGATGTAGCATGCTTGGATGTGTGAGCAACGATCAGGCCAACAGTATCTATATTTGGAAGAACAATCAAATGTGAAATGTTATGACCTAGAAAGCAAAGAAGCGAAATTAGTCTTTTGCCTTCAGACACAATTTTTGGAGTGTGCTGGGGATAGAGTCTGGGGCTTCATACATGCCAAGCATGTGCACCACCACTGAACTACACCCTCAGCCCCTGCAATTATTTGTATACTTAAATATCATCACATAAAAATCCCACCAAGGTATATTATAATCAGATTTGCTCGCAGCAGCAGGAGCATGCAGTTTGGAATGATATCTTTGGGGAAATGGTAGAGACCATCAAGTATCTTGATTCTCCACACAATATAATTTTCTTCTCTCAAAACAAAACTCAGGCTCGCCATCAACGGAATTGAATTTGAGCTGCTGAGAACCAGTAATAACCCCAAATTATCTTCAGTTCTCCGAAGTGGAATTTTAGACCAGCCTGTGACTCAAGTCCTGGAACAACACGATGTCTTCACTTTGTCTGACTGCCTCATTGTTTCCCTCTGCATGGAGGAAGGAAAGTGGAGAGGCGTCCAGTACAGCCAGGCTTTCTGGCAGGGAGGGTGATTTTACTCGTTAACCTTCCCCATTCTTTGCAACTGCTGGACTCAGAGCGGAGGTTATAAGTGTATTCAGAACAAGAGAAAAGAGTTAGTGTCTGTGACTCTGAAGCATCGACACAGGCTGTGCTTTAAAAAAGAGAGGAGAAAGCAGAGAGAACAGCTGGTGGCTTGGAAGGGAGCCACCCGAGTGCTGAGAGAGGTGTGAGTTCTGAATCCGTTTCTCCATTTTAGCCGCAGTGCATCGGCTAAAGAGGCGGGGCGGGCTGAGGGTGCTGCTGAGTTATTATTGACTCAGTTGCTTTTCCCAGTCTTCTGGGAGCAAATTACAGATAAGTTTATCAGGGCTTTAAAATACTATGTCCCTCTCTGCCGAAGGCATGTGAATTGAGGAAGCTGTATTTTACAGCTGCTTTCTCAAGGCTTTGAGCTCAAGGACAGCATCTGAACTCTTTCATCAGCTGTGAAAATTCAAGCTTTCAACTCCAGCTGGTTCAGTGATTACATAAAAACATACCTTATACACAAATGAAATAAAAGTCTAACATTAAACAAGAGTGTTTGTGTCCTTTCTTCAGATTTTGGAATAATTTGATCCAACATAAAAATGTGATTTTATTTCTAAGAGAATTACATGCATACTTTCTAAATGAAAGACTAAATTACTGAGCTCTCCGTGACTTTGGTACCATCAGTTCTTTGGCAGCTTACTAGTATGCAGCTTTTCAATTCTCACCTGATCCCCAGGATATGATTTTCTTGTCAGTCCTTCTAGGAGGTACTTTCTCTGAAGTAGGAGTTTAGGCAACACCTGATGGACTAGCAGATGGTGCCCCTCATTTTCTTTTAGTGGGAATGAAGGGAAGAAAGAAGTCAGGGTAGAGATAGAACTACTGCTACCCCTTTTCCTGTTCGGAGTCCAGTATCTCTTGTTAACCTTGACAGGAACACAGAATATAGATTGTTAGAGAAACATGCAGTCTGTTGCTATATGCTGGTGATGGCAAACCTTTTAGAGCTTTCGCTAATAACAAACAGTACCCTGCAACATGTGTGCCATAGGTTCGCTACCACTGCTATGGGGTGACTAATGCCCCTGGAAGATGTCTAGGTCTTAAATCCTGAAACCTGGGACTTTTACCTTATATAGCAGAAGAGACTTTTGCAAATGTGATTAAGGATCTTGGGATGAGGAAACTCCTGATTATTTGGGTGCATCCTAAATGTAATCACAAATGTCCTGTTAAGACAGAGGTAGAGGGAGATATGAATGGAAATGAGGAAAAGAAGATACAATGAGAGAAACAGAGGTGTGAGTGACACACTTGGAAGATACGGGAACAGCAGCAAGCCAAGGAGTCCAAGGAATATAGGCATCCTCCAGAAACTGGAGAAGGAGGGAAACAGACTTTCCCAGAGTCTCCAGAATCAGCCATGATGACACACTCCTTTTAGCCCAGTGAAACCAATTTCAGACTTCTGACCTTCAGAACTATAAAAGGAAAAAAAATTGTGTTTTAAGCCAGTAAATTAGTATTTTTTTTTAAACGGCAGCAATAGAAAACAAATTATGTAGGCCAGTGGGTCCCATCTCTAGCTAACCATACATAGAGTAAGTTTCAGAAATGTATTAAATATGGGCCCAAAGCTAGGGAATCAAGAATCTGGTGGTGGGGCCCAAAGTCCACATGTAAAACTGGCTCTTCATTGTAGAAACAAGGAAACCAAGGCTTGGAGGAGTGAAGCAACATACTCAGGAATGTTGGGTAATCCATTTCATATTTATTATTTGGTCTTTTTGAGTTTTCTTCCCTCAGTTGTGCTTTTATGTAAATACGACTTCATTTGACGTTTTGTGTTGACATACCCATTAAAATGAAGAAACAAAAGGTTAGAAACATTATTAAGTTACATAATGTTTATCAATTAGAATGAGTATGACACAATCTGACTTTTTGTGTTTAGATTCCTGACCTCCAGGACTAACCTTTCCTTCTAGAGATTAGACGGCAAGCTAGGAATGCCTTTGAAATGGAGAACAAAGACCAGCATGTAGTTGACATTAGTGTGCTGGTGGCGTGCACACTACAGCAGGATAGGATTTTAGATATTATTTATTTATAAATGGTAAGGATGTTTCCAAGCCCTGCTGGAAACTTCCTCATTGGATTTTCACCAGAAAACAAAGTTTCTAGACAAGCACGGTGGCTCATACCTGTAATCCCAGCACTCTGGGAGGCTGAGGCAGGAGGATAGTAAGTTTGAGACCAGCCTAGGACATTTAGTGACTTACCAAGATCCTGTTTCAAAATAAAAAAAAAAAGAATTTAAAAAGAGATGGGGATGTAACTCAGTCCAAATGCCTTAGGTTCAAACACCAGTATCGCACCAAAAAAACAAAACAAAAATATTTCTATGTATTTTCCCTCCTCCAAGATTTCAACTACCACCACCGCCATAACCTCGTATCTATTCCCCTAGCCCTGCCCACTCTCCTGCGACCTAGATCTATACGTCCCATCACCTCTTGGACATCTTTATGTGGCTGTCCCTCTCGAAACTCTACTTTGGTGGAAACACTGAGATCTCAGAAGATGCAGGGCTGTCTGCGGGTGTTGTGTCTTTACACACGCTGTCCCTCCTGGTCCTGGCCTTCACTCTGTTAATGCCTACTCATCCCTCAAAATCCAGCTTCAGAACAGCCTCTTGACTCCACCCATCTCAGTCAGACTCACTTGCAGTCTTCTATTAATCTGTTAGCACATACTGTGTGCTGAAAGAATAAGTTAACTCTCAGTCAGGGATAAAGAAACAAGCACGTTTACTGTGGTGTTGAGTGTTTTTAGTACTGCTATTAACTGGGGAGATGTCTGAAGCATCAGTTGAAGGCCATTAGGGCAATGCTCAAAGCCTGCATTCTGGGGAGGGCGGGGAAGCATTCTGCATTTGGCAGGTCAGGGAGGGGGTGTCTGGTCCACCTGGCTTAAGTCAAGGCTCGGACAGTTCTATTCAGTTCTGTTTGTGCATGTTGGACACTAGGCAAGCTTTTAGTCACTGGAGACACACTCCTTTCCTTACCTTTAAAGCACCAGTCTAGTAGGGCCACCAAGGCTCCCTTTTGGGCTGGGTTTTGGATGAAAATAAACTCAAATTCTAATACAGTGTCCATTACCTACCAGCTGAGACCTTAGGCAGGTCATTTAGTCCTTGAGCTCTGCTTTTCTTACTGGTCAGATAGAAACAAAAGCATATACATTTCAGGTTTTTTCTGAGGATACAACTGGAGTTAACTCATAGTTAGAATACGTAGGACCTAACCCACTCACGTTTCAATTGCACATTAAGTAAAAAGAAGAACTTGGACATCTGAAGTGCACAGAAGCATCTATAAATTCTGGTTGAAGAAGATGCAGCAAACTTGCCAGATGGCTTCTTTCTCTTCTCTCTTCCTTGTTCCCCATTGTTCCAGCAATGGGGATGTTAACCAGGCAGGGCATTGCACATCCATGTTCTACCAACGAGCTACACTCCCAGTCCTACAGAGATGGTTTCTTACCTTTAGCTCAGCCATTTTCCTTCTCTCCTCCAGGGGTAATGACTTCAGGAAATCCAGGCCCAGAGAGACAGTGAGAGACAGAGTATGAAGCTGAAAGGTTTTTTTTCTTCAAACCCAAGTCTGGACCTTGTTGTTCCCAGTAACTTATGTGTCTCCCTGGTCAGCAGATGACTCAGGGTAACCAGAATTCTCTAACTGACATACTAGGGACAAAGTCCAGCCAATTAGTAGCTTGCACAACTACTTTCTATTTACTTTTTTTTTAGCTAAAAACGTGGCTGTTTATGAAATAGTTTGTAGAGGCTTGTTTGCTTCGTCACCTGAGGTAAATGTTAGCCAATTATTTGTTCCACTTGAAAGGAGACGACTTGTTACGAAAGGCTGAGAGTTTAAAGGTATCCACGAAACTGTGGGAGATACTGCCAGTTAGGCTGCAAAGGGCCTAGGCCGTGGACTCACTCTTCACGGGGAGTGGTGGGAACAAGTGTACTCTGACCCGGGCCTTCCACAGAGCTGCCCGAGGACAGGCGGGCCCAGGCAGCTGTGCAGGCTTCCCGGGGAGGACCTGAGGCTCCTGGGTGAACTGGTCAATGTCTGGAGCACTTTCCTTAGCAAACTGAGATGTCTGCTATTGTTTTTCTTATTTCTTAAAATATATTGTTATTAGAAGTTCTTTAAGCATTTTGTTTCCTAACACCTTATTCATCTATAAACAGACCAAGGAGCTCCTCTCGTACCACCTGCTCCAGGACTCCCTCGTCCTCCACCTTGGTGACTCCAGTCACTCGAAGGTAGCAACTTTGTGGCTGCCAACATTCAGGAAGGTACCAAGTATGCATTGAGTGCTCACATGTGCCAGATTTTTTCAGACATTGCCTCATTTAATTTCACAAAAGCAATTTTGTAAAGTAGGCTTTATAATTACAAACTCAAATTCAACAAACCCAGTGGAACAGTCGATGAGTAAAACAGGCCAGGTAGTTTTTCAAAACAAGATGACGCTCCAATGTTAAACACTGACAAAAGGAATTTTCAAACTTTGTGACTAAGACCGATTAACAAGAGAAAAGCATATAAGTTTATTTAATGTAAGTTTGAAGACTCCTAGAAAAAGGGAAACATGTTTTGATGGCTAGTTGTGCAAAATATGAATAGAGGACAAAAGGGTGCGATACAATGGTAATGAATTTAGCGAGGCATGTTTGTTCAGGGAGGTATCTGTGTCATCAAGAATGAGGATGTTCTTTTTCTCTCAGGTACAGGGAAGGTGCTTCTAGAATAAAAATTTTATGAACTACTTCAGGGGAAGGTCAGCTAGGCTTTGTGGCCTGTGTTGGGGAGGATGGTGGGGAGGTGCGAGTGACCTTCTTACTCGTGGTGTCTTCTCAAACGCCAAGGCACTACATTCTGGTTTAATGTGTCCTGGACCTCATCAGCATTAAGGTGGAGTGAGCAGACCAAATTCCAACTATACGTCTGTTCTATCCACAGGACAGATGAATGGCTGTATGTCTTCACATCTGGTTGCCTCTACAATAAGCGAGAACATTGGTTTAGAGTTCTAAATTATATGGGGGAGGGGACCAAAACTCTATAGCTAGCAAACTGTTCCATTGAGGAGGAAAGAAAATTTAAGATTTAAGAGTTACTAATTTAAAAAAAACGATTTGGTATTTATATTACCTATAGGCAATTTTAATGACTAATTGTTAGTAAAAATTATGCCTCAAAAATATTCTTTTTGCATAAATCTGGCTAATAACATTCAACAGATTTACCTTCCATTATTAAAATTTATTTTTTTTCTTATAAAACTGTAATTCAGGGAATCAAGCTGGTAAAAAGAAGAAATAAGACTTTAGGAACACTGTTAATTTTTCAAGAGTGATTTTGGTGATGGGTTACTTTTATTTCTTAGTAAGGGAGAAAATTAAAGAAATGTGGATGTGTTTTTTTTTTAAACTAAGGAAAAGGAAAAAAGGGGAATGGAGGAGTATTGATTTTTAAAAATTTTGTGGTGCTTGATATCAACGTCAGGGGTTTGCACATGCTAGCAAAGTACTCTACTACCGAGCTACATCCCCGGACTGCTTGATTTATTTTTAAAAAGGGAAACACAAAGGACTTTAGCTAGTTCAGATCTTTGTGTAGCATTTGATTTCTACTTCCCAACTACACAGCCTCTGGTCCAACACACTTGTGCTAAATTCTATATACAGCTTATGATTTGTGTAACTTTCTTTTATACCATAAAAGAAACTAGGGCTAGGTCTTGACAGTGATAAAGTGACGAGAGACTTGAGAATAGTCTACTCAATGAGAAGTATTTTAAAATGCTTTTCCAAAGTCTCAGGACTGGCTTTCTAAAAACACTCTAACATTCTAATTTTAGAATCTTCTTTCAACATCTCTTGATTTCCAGAGTACTTTGAAATTTAATTAAAATGAAATAGAAAATGAATTTAGTGTTTTTTTCCTAATTTTAATATAAAAACTGTATATTTATTATTATTGATGTGGCATAAGACCAGAACAGCAGAGATTTTCAGCAGAGAAAATATAGATGATAAAGAGTTGAATAAGGCAGCAAATCATAATTTTTTGAAACCAATTTTATATACTAAAGAAGAATTGAGCAGGGAGAAATAAACAAAAAAGATGGGTTAAAAAAGTTAATGATAAACAATTATGAGCGTGTGCACGCACACACATGCAAACACCCCACCCTCAAAAAGCTCATATTCAAGAATCCTAGCTCATAACTCATGTAAATTTGTTGCTGTGGAACTTATTTTTACTTATCTCCATAAATACATTTCTTTTTTTGGTCCTGGGGATCGAACTCATAAATACATTGTTGACACGAGGACAATATTCTTAATTTACTGACTCAGTTAAGGAACATTTTAAAAGTTCAATTTCATTTAAAAAAAATAAACATGAAAGAGGCTGTAAATCTCTTACTGCCCTTGTGTAGGTCTTAGATTTCACCTCAGCTATTTCCAAACAGAAAACAGTGAGAGACTGCAGACAGCTGCAACCTAAAGCGTGAAGGAGCTGTCAATTTCTCCCTGAGTTCTTCTTTTCTGGTATTGTTCTTTATGTATTATTAATCTGTATTTATATTTAACTCCAGCTATTAGTTCGCCTCTCCAGGCCACCAAGCCATTTGCAAAGAGGAGGAGAGGGAGACAAGGGTTGCTATTCTCAGGCATTCCTGTGTGTGAGGAAGGTGCAGACAATTAAATAGCACCATTTGGCTGCTTTGAAAATGACACAGACTGGGGTGGACAACTCAAGGCTGGTTTTATATAACCTTTCCCCTTAAGTAGGTAAAACCAGGGAGAGAGATTTTTTGAAGTACTTATAGACTTCAGAAATGAGAGTAGGAAAATTACACACCCATAAAAACCCTCCGGTTCCAAGCAAGAAGAAATCTGCTCTGCAGCAGTCTGTCACTGCTCATTTACTGCGTCATTCTGACAATACGGTATCTCCTATTTCCACAAGGCTGTTACATAATCTATAAACAGGGACTGAGTGGTGAGGAATGCTGAGAACAGGGACACAGTTTGGACCTCCCACGTTGTTGTCATCTCCTTTCGTTTTTCCATTAGTGGGTGAGGAGCGTTTTAAGACGGTTTCGTCAGGAGTCTGAGATGTTAATAACTGACACAGCAAGAGGAGAGCTGTGAAAACTACCACGGCCTGCTTACTCTTCCGAAGGACGAGTGTAATTCAGTCATAATGAAGGCTCTTTAACGTTCCTCCTCCAAACCTTTTTCTATCAGGAAAGCCTGGAATCTGCAGGCAAGAAAGATAATCACATTTAAGATATGAGCAGGAAAAGTTCAAATACTAAATTTTTTCCCTTTTTTTCTTTTTCTGTCTGGCAGCCTTCTGTTCATTTTAGAACCAGCTTTCTGAGGTTTTGCTTAATAAAAAGAAATTCCACCAAAATGGAAAACATTTGCCAACAAATTGGTGACAGTGTTATCTATCTCCCAAAGGATGAAGGAGAAGCTCCTGGAATCATCTACTGGACTTTTATAGAATTATCTGCATTGTGACAGATGCTAGACATAAACTTTGGAGTCTTAAGCAAGTGATTTTTTTCTATTATAATATAATCTTATCCCTGAATTCTTCTTGTATCTTAAATCCTTGTTTTTCTTTGCTTATTTTCTCCTTTTGTATTTAATGGAACAGAACTAAGTTGCTTGTGCCTTTTGGGATTCTCCCAATTTATTAAGACCAGTTTTGAAATTAAATTTGGAAACCATCTTTCTCCAGATTTAAAACCCCATCTTATTAATAAAAGAGATACTAACCTGATTACCGTCTCTTAAAAAGTATCTCTTCTCTATGACCTGTGAGAAACAAAGATTTTAAGGGCCAGCACACGTTTACTTGGAGAAAATAGCTAAACATAATGGCCACTAGTGTGTCTAAAAGGAATATATTCAAAATAAGAATTTTTTATTTAGTAGTGAGTTAAGATCTTGTGCAAGAGAGATCAAGATTGTGGAAGTAGCAGTTAGAAACAAAGGAGCTAAGTGAGTCAACCCACTTCCCTCCACCACACCACCCCAATGATTATCCAGGCTTCCACAACCCTAAAACAAGGAATCTGTATTGGCCACTCCCCTTTTCTCCCTTCAGCCATATATATGACACCACCCTAAAGATTATCCAGGCTCAAGTTTAGGAGGTCCTGCAGGTTGCTGACCTCAGTGACAGTGACTGTGGGAGGCACCTTAAATCAGTGGTGTCTGACCCTATAAATACTGGAAGCCTGAGTTACCAAGTCTCTTTTTCCCCTTTGCCACTCCACTCCCTTTTTCCTTTTAACTCCCCCCACCCTTCTACCTGTTCCTGCTGTTGCCCCACAATCTTCAATAAACTTACTATATACCACAAGGTGTATGTTTGGCAATTCTTTCTTTGTCATATGCAAGAACCTAGATTATTTTGGCCCACTCAACTGTAACAGGAGTATTTCCATAAAGGGCCACTTCACCCCAAAAAGCATGAATGAGAGATTAAAGAATGAACAAAAACAACTAAATAACATAATAATAAGATCCAATGCAATTTCTACAATATGGCGGAAATTTGTCTCTAAGTTTCCCAGCAGTCAGCCTCAAGAGGTTCTAAACAGAATCCACAATATAAAGCAAAGCATTTGACTCCTACATTAGTACAGCTATTCCTTTAAGAGGAGACTGTGCGACGCAGTGAACTTCCACATCCCCATAGTAAACAGTGATAAATTCTGTATGTCCTTACTGCAGACAATGACACAAAATCAAAAACAGTCAATTAACGTCCTTTTGTATTTCATCTGCACACTTAATTCTGTAGTTTTAGAACTGTCTATACTTGGTCAACAGGAGAAATAAGCTAAAGGCAAAGGATGCGTCTGCACAAATCCATCACTTCTACCGGAAAAACCCCTGAAAATATACACGCTACTGTAACGAGTTTAAGAGCACCATGTTTTCAGACAATGAAAAACATTTAATAAAAGTGAATTTTATTCTAACATTTGGGAAACACTGCAATGGTTGCAGGGGCAGTGTTATTTTTGTTACACAGAGCTGCTGTGATAAGGAAAGTTAATCAGATAAGAATACAGATTAGCTGGAGTCTTAAGCAAATGATTTCTTCTAATGATTTCTTCAAATCTGGAAGGATGAAGCTAAGAATTCCTCCAAATGAGATCAAGGCATTTTTTTCCAGGCCTGTACCAGGCTGTTCTCAGGGGTATGAGAGCACAAATATCCAGGTATTTCTATCATGGTGACTATAGTTCAGTCAGTTTGAACCACAAGAGACGCAGGACAAACTGGCCTTAGAGGTAGAAAAGCTGCTTCCTGGGTATACATCTCAAAACACTTAGCCCCACAAAAACAATGATAGGAAAATCTTTTCTAGAGTGTAACTACTACTAGCCAAAGGTGTCTGGTGTAGGAATCAGATTCTTTACACTCTCTTTACATTAACTTCTGTAAGATGTGCTAAATAGAAAACTGGGCAGAAATTAACTGCCAGGTGCCTAAGTTTCAGGCAACTAGCTCAGCCTGGAGGTCTAGCCCACTTCCTAGTCCACACATATTTTGTTGAGATTTAGGCAACAGAGAATTTATCGTTTTGCTTTTGCTGGAAAGCTTTACCACCAACTTGCAGTCTTTTATCTTACTAAATCTTGCTCCCTTCCTATGACGAAAGTATTCCTCATTAAAAAAAAAAAAAACCCTTGCCTGACAACTTGGGTTATGTTAGTCTATACCCCTTGTTACTCCAGCATATAACTTACTACATCTTTTTCAATTTCAAAGTCAATAATTTAAAAAATTAAACAGTGTACTGTGGAACCTTTCCAGATCAGACGACACT
>PVJO010018440.1:0-36678 GCA_004026905.1 Hystrix cristata | reverse complement strand
TGCTTGGCCTTCGCTGGTGTCTAGAGGCTGCTTGCAGTCCTTGGCCAGTGACTCCTTCCTCCGCCTTCCAAGCCAGCAGCAGAGCATCTTCACATTTCTGCCTCTCTCTTCTCTTTCATCTGCCCCTGTCTTTCACAGCTCCATCTCTGATCCGACCCTCCTACTTCCCTCTTACAAGGTGCCTTCTGTTGACCTTGAGCCTCCTCCAATCACCCAGGTTAACCTCTCCATCTCAGATCCTTGACTTCACGTCTGTAAAGTCTTCCTTCTCCTCCCAGGAATGGAAACTTGTGGAGTGCAGGCCTGAACTTACAGGACCGGCGGGGGTCACGTGGCACCACGGCCTGCATGAGCCTTGGTGGGGGCAGTTCCCACTGCAGGGAAGAGGAGCGCTTAGAGACTGGGCATGCCTAGTGCTAACAGTTACCTGGCCTACCTGGTTCCTGGGAAGGGACAGTCGGGGAAGCGCCTCTCCGATGTAAGATTTGTTGTGGGCTGAAGTGTTACCCGCCAACTTTACGTGCTGAAGTTCTAACCCCAGTGTGACTGCGTTTGGAGGAATGGAGTAATTACGGTCAGGTAGGGCGTCGGGATGGCATTAGTGACCCCGTAAGAGGAGTCAGCAGAGTGCCCCCCTCTTGTCTCTCTGGGTGCACGTACAGAGGAGTGGTGTGATTGGGCAGCCAGAAAGAAGGCTGCGCCCTGACGGAGCTGACTCTGCCGGCACATGGCCTTGGGCATCTGGGCTCCGGAGCTGTGAGGGAGTGGGGTTCTGTCGGCTAAGCCGCGCGCTGTGGGGCCTTTTGTTTCGGAGATTCGGGTTGGCTGAGACAGACACCTTCCACAGGGACTGTGGAAGCTGGACGGCTGCGTGGTGCCCGCTGGCCTGTGTAGGGAGCCGCTGTGTTCTAGGACCAACTTGTAGTAATAACACCCGTCTGTTTTCCCAGCCTCTCTCCAGGTCCCTCCCTTCCAGCTCCAGGAAAGCGCCAGACCGTCGCCTCATGCTGTGGTCTATGCTGCCTGGCACTATGCTCAGCCACCTGGTCACGTTACAGAAGCACCCAGAGATCGAGGGGTCCCGTCATCCCCTTTCTGCCGCCCCTGTTAGCCTGTTTATTTTCTCAAAAAATAGGAGGGGAGGGGCTTGCTGGCCCCCTGCACGGGCATTCTAGGAGCTAAAGAGACTCTGCTTTTGTTTCATGCCTGGGCTGATCCGACTGAGCCTCGTCGCTTGGGCAAGCTGTACACAGAAACGCACAGAAGGGATGAAATTGAAAACAACTGTGAGAGCCTGAGCCCCCCCACCTCCTTTGAGGCCTCGGCAGTCACTTTAGTATCCTTTCCACCTGCCCCAGGACCTTTGTTCTCACATGAATGCATATTGGGCTCTTCCTCCCCAAGATCATTAATGGTTCCCCTTCAACAGACTGAAGTTTGAGCTCCTTTTCTTGGTGCCATTAAAAGTCCCCCGTGACTGCTACCCTCTGCCTTGGGTCCTGTGTTCCCCTCTCTTTTCTCTGACTCTCCCAGGCCCTCCTGCCTGGCTGGAGCTCGGCTGCCTCTTTGTGCCTCTGTGTCCCATAGACAACATTTCCCCTTCTGGACAGCCCTGCCCCTTGCCCTGCAGAATCCACTTGCCCCGGACCCAATCGTGCCCATGACCTGCCAAAGGGGCATCATTGTCATTGCAAAACCAAAGCTCAAGTGACTTCGAGATTAATTAATAAACCCCTCTGTCCCATCAAAGATGCACACAAAGTCCTTGCGATTGTTTCATGCTGAATAAAGCACTGTTTGTACCCTCCTGCTAATCATTTCTACCTCTGAGAGCCGATGTAGGCTGTAAGTGCATAAATGAGTTTAATAAAGAAGCTTGAAGGATGGTCTCTTGCTGGGGCCACAAACACCTGGAGGTGACATTGTGCTGATTATAGACAGTTTTTCCAGGCCTGCATTGCTGATTTTTAAATCTGTGTTGATCAAAGCATTTCTGAATTGCCTCACTCCTGGAAGACACTGTAAAGAGGCAGGATTAGAAAGGCTGAGCTCCCAGGGGAGGGTCGCCGCAAGTCTGAGGCCAGCCTGGGCTAAACTGTGAAGCCCTGCCTCAGAAAAAAAGGAAAAAAAAAAAAATGGCCGGGCTCTTCAGGGGTCTCATTCTGGGCCATAATGAAATGTGAGCTGAGGAACAGAGGGACGGAATCTGATGCCATCATGAAACGATCCAGCGGCTGTCTGCGAACTTGTGGTCCCCAGAGCAGACTCCTCAGCACCAGCTCCACCATACTTTTAGGGCCAATCAAAACATCTTCTAAAATCAGAAGAAAAAAAAAATGAACTGTTAGGGTCAAGTGTATTCTCACATCAGAAGTAAATGGACTCTTCTAGGGTCTATAATTAGCTTGAGCCACCATGACCAAATGCTGCAGACTGGCACGGCTGAAACAACAGTGTGTTCTCACGATCTGGAGGCCAAGGTGATAGCAGGGCGGGTGTGTCCTCCTCGACCTCGCTCCCCAGCTGGTAGGTGACCACCCTCCTTCTTGCTGTCTAGTGGAGTATGTGTTCCTGCTGTGTCTTTGTGTGTCTAGATTAACTCTTCTCCTAAAGATATTGGGCATACTGCATCAGGGCCCACCTTAATGCCTGTACTTTGTCTTAATCTTCTCTTGAATGCCTTCATTCTAAATATAGTCCTATTCTGAGGTTGTGGGTGTTAGAGCTTGGTCATATGATTTTGGGCTGGACATAATTTTGGCCTACAAACATCTGTACAGTGGCAGCAGCTATGAAGACAAAGCACCCACGCAACTCAGAGTGTGACCCTGGTGAAAGTAGGTGAATTGAATTTTCTGGTAGAGGCCCAAGGCCAGGGAAGGGCCTGCAGACGGTAAGCCAACCCTCCATCTCTCCCGATAGCTGCTGTCTTGGCCGAGGTTCAGGAACACACAGAGGCAATAAAACATGTCTCAGCAACCGTTATTTAACTTTCTCCTGAGCAAGTCTCATAATTTGCCATGCTCTCTACGAAAAGAGGTTTTTTAATGTCCTGGATTCATTCAATAAACACTGATGTTTTTTTCTACCGAAATGCAAAGAGCGATGCTAGACCCGGTGCTGAATTTAGAAGGAAACTCCTCGTGTTCACGCCCCTGTTCCTGTCAAGAAGACAGCAGGAAGTGGCCGGGTGACTAACCCAAGGCACCGGGCCCAGAGCTCGGCTAACTCAGGACAGGGAGACCACATCCTGTCTCGTATTTCTGCTCCTCATTATCATGAGGTTTTGTGTTGGGGAGAGTCTGCAGACACTAATCACACACACAAACACCCAGGGACACTTCCTAGTGCTGAGAAGTGTGTGCCCACAAGGTCAACAAAGGTTGTCCTGAAATTGAGGGTCGGAGGAGGAAACGTCAGGATCATGCTGCCTAAGGGATAAAGCCACAAGGTGGCCCCAGATGTTCGCCTGCACCCAGATGGGGCACATCTCTCCACCTTTACCAGGAAGAATGTGCAGGGAGCTTCCCGCCTGGGCCCCTAAGTCATGTACAGATTCACTCACAGAACTGTTGGGGGAGGAAAGGACTCAAGGTACTTTGCTCTTGCAAAATACCAAGCCTCACACTTGCATCTGTAATACTGCTTTCCCAGGATCTAGCATGCTTTCTTTCATTTCCCATAGGAGCTGCTCCTCAGTTTTGCTGGCAGCTATTTAGGGTGGCCTGAATGTGTGCGGGAGACATAGTCTCGCTCAAAGGGCGCCGCCCAGCTACACCTTGCAGACAAGGGGCTCACATTTCGTCTGTGACTGGGGCAAGCCTGAGGGGACTCTGCACCTGGGTGAGTACCTGAGCAAACTGGACAAGGCAGAGACCCTGGAGAATGTCGGGCAAAACATTTTCAGTGACTTATTCCAAGTTTAGGTCTGTGGGAAGAAGAGTTGTAACCGAGACCCAAGGGCTGAGTTGGCAATGGCCCCTGAGGAGGAGCTATTAAAACCAGTAAATAATTAGCCCGGGTCCCTAGAGACACTCAGTGAGGCATTTCCAAAGCATCTAACCACAAACTGTACATGTTCATGGGCACCTGCAGACAACAGACTCGGATAGGGATCAAAGGCACAGGAAGTCATAACTCCTGATTCTGCTTTTCTAACCTGTCTGGCTAGCATAGCATCTCCCCATTCCAAAACGCTTGTCACTGCACCTCAGCCCTAACAGGCAAGGGAAGTTTAGTTACAGAAAGACCAGCCTGAGGGAGAGTCTGCCCTTATAACTGAGCGGGGACAATTATATGTAAGGAATATTTGCCTAGAATAAAGTGAGTCATTCTTTCTCTGGAAGCTACAACTCTACTGCCAGATTAATCATCAAAATGAGCAATTTTCATATGAATTTAATACTATCATCTGGGGTAGGGTCCAGACACAGGGAGCTGGAAGCAACGAGGAACCCCTGAGCTTTCCCAGGATGAAACTCACCCTTCGTCCTTGAGTCCCTTGCTACTAGCTTTTCACACCCCTGCCACGTGCAGTGAGCTCTGCCCAGCCTCCCCGTCTCTCCCGCTGGCTTTTAGAACTGTCTCTTCAGGAGGATCCCGCCACAAAGACTCCAACCTAAAATGGCCCCTTCTGCAGCTGACTTCTCTCCAGGGCAAGTTCACGGGATGAGAGAGGGATGAGGATGTGCTTCGTCCAGCCACTTCATCAGTCTCTGGGGAGGCAGACTGACCCAGCCACCGAGGCTTGCTCTGAATCCCACTTTCCCCAGGGCCTGCGATTCCTGTGCAGGAATGTGACCCTGGGAGGACAAGACAGGGGAGGAAAGGAGAGCCCCTGGGCTGGGCTTTCTCCTACCTCTGGACATCTTCTCTTCACACAAACCATAGAGCTAGCCCGAACCTTTCTAAACCGAAGGCACTTCTTCCCATAGGAACTTCTTCCCTTGGGAACTTTCTTAAGTTGTATGACTTTCTTAGGGTTCCAGAGTGACTTCCTGGGAGATGAAGACAATCCAAAACAAAGGGAAGCGAAGAGGCACCTGTTCCCTGTAAGCCTGGCATGCTGGCATGCTGGGGACAGTTCCAGGCCAGGTCTGTCTCCCAGTTCCATCTTTTCACTTCACACAAGGCCCAGGAATTTAAAATGAACCAAGCAGCCGAGGACAGGCAGCCACCTTCTTGAGCCTTGAGGGTGATTGCCAAAGCGTGGAGGTGACAGCCTGGGCCAGCCTTGGTGTGACAGAATATCTGAGTCACAAGCTTCATTGGCAATGGACAAACTGCTTCATCTCAGAATTTTGGGGAGCCCTGATTATTTCTGCGTGGGGGCTTCAGAACAGCGTCCTCTGCGGCTGCCTCAGTAGGCCTGCTTTGCTTCCCCCAAGCCACGAGTATTTGGAGGTCAGGTTGGATAAAAGTCGTTCCTCATTCAAAATCAGGCAGAGCCTGGGGCTGTTGGAAGAGCTTCCAAGATCCCTTTTGCAATTAGTATATTAGTTCTCCTAAGGAAGGAACTGTGTGTCATGGGTTAAGATAGATGATCATCATCCCTCAGCCAACACGACACAGAAACAGATTAATGGGGCTGGCAGGATCAACACCATAAAGGAAGAAAATTCAAGCCAAGAATAAGGTCAAGTGCTTCTCTTGTCATTCAGGGCCATGGGACGGGACGGGCCAGAATGGGGAGGTTGGTGAATGTCCCCTCAGCTGCCCAACAGACATGCCTGTGTGTGGCTGTTATGTGTGGACTGCATGGTCACCTTTGTGTAACATAAGACTCGGCCTGGGCTCATGGGAGCGATGATCAGGCGCCCCAGAGGGAAAGCCGGGCCTGGGACCAGGAGGGATTACTGACCAGGAGGGCCGGGGAGAGGCCGATCCACCCCCGCTGTGTGGGTCGGGCTCAGAGTCCCATCCAGCCCAAACTGGCTGTCACTATGGGCCACAAATCTGCTTGCTTTCTCTGTTTCACGCTCAGTCTCTGGCCCATGTTGGGTGTGTGACTATCTACAGTCTTCACAATCACACAGCAAAGGGAAGGCATTCATGGCCTCCTTCCACTACTAGAGATTTCTCAGCTTCTTCAGAGGAGGATGACTTGAGAGCCGGGCCATTGCGTAGTAGGGCTCCTGTTTTTCCTTTCTGTGGTCTAACTCAGGCTTTCATAGTTTTGGCTGCATAAAAATTAGTGCACAATGTTGTACCCCTCCCCAAATTAAAAAAAAACCACAACTGAGGTCACTGAAATCTCTGGGCTGTGTAAGGGCTATCAAGTGGGATGAGGACTTTGACTAGTTTCCGGTCAGGTGTCGCGCTCTGCCCAGGGCTGGAGCCTGGGGAGGAAGCGGCACAGTCTGTGCTGTGTGTTGCTGTGTGCAGTTTGGGGTGTGCGGCTCCCCACACTGGCAGTGAGGAGGCTTTGGGAGCTCAGGTCCCTGACCTCCTTCTGTTCCTCCTTTTGAAGAATGGCAAGGAGACAAAACTGCTTCTTCTTGCAATTTGTACCCAGCAGGATCTGCAGTTTTGGGACCTATTGTTTAGCTTGAGAGATTTAGACATTTCCTGTTTTCACTTGCCCCAAGATTGATGAGGCCCTGGGAAAATGATTTATATTAACTATACCTGCAAGAGATTGATTTACAGCCTGGGTTAAAATTTGGTTAATTCGCTTTGAGATTTTAATCAGTCAGAATAGGCTTGGCGCTCCCAAACTCCTGGGCTTAAAGCAACAGAGTTTTGTTGTTATTGATGCAAAGGCCTCTGCGATTCCAGAACCACCGTCCTCCACATGGGGGCTTGGTGTTGCACCCACATCACTGTACTGCTGTGGCTGATGCGGCCGGGGGTGAGCATGCCGGGGGTTTGCCCCACCCCGGCCCGTGTAACGCATGCTGCTCCCTTTCGTTACTCACAGGAGAAAGCAAATCCCCCAGCCTTGTGTAACCTCCAGGGAAGAGGGAGGACAGCCCCCTGCAGTGCTCAGCAGGAAAAGTACTGGAAATACAGCAAGGGAACACTGGTGTCCACAGAGGGATCGGCCTTCTCCCAACTAGAATCCCCACAGCTGTAAGCTCTCCAGGTGCCCAAGCACCCAGGAAGGGGGTTAGCAAGCAGAGGCTGGTGGGCATACCTGCTGCAGAGGTACTTCTGCAAAATAACTCTAAGACACGCTTGGTGGCACACACTTCTAATCCCAGCACTCTGGGAGGCTGAGGCAGGAGGATACCTACCAGCCTGGGCAATGTAGTAACTTAGCAAAACCCTGTCTTAAAACAAAAACTAAAAATAGGCTGCAGATGTAGTTCAGTGTGAAAGTGTTGGGTTCAATCCCCAGTACCATAAAAAAGGGTAATCTTAATAACATCTCCTTTATAGATTATGTTATAGGATACATAGTTTTGTTTTGTTTGTTTTTGTTTGATGCTGGGGATTGAGCCCAGGGCCTGTTGCATGTTAAGCGCGAGCTCTACCATGGGGCTAGATGTGCACTTTTGACTATTAGGAGTCTGCAGCTTCTGCCTCTATTGATTCAGCGTGAAGACCAGAGTCTGTGTGGCCCTGAGAAGCAGGTTTCCAGCATCTGTTTCTTATAAGTCCCTCATCTGAAGCGGGCTGCTTGAGGGTAAATATTTTAAAGATTAAACTATTACTTTATCTTTGCATCAGATGCATGAATATGTGTGTGTGTGTTATACGTGTATGTATGAGGGTATATGTGTGTACATGCCTACATCTATATTTTTATATCTATCTACATATAATCATCAATGATCAGTTCTTTTATGATCAATTTCAGTGAGGCCTCATTTATTTTATTTATTTTCCATGAGAATTGGAGGCACACTGGTTTCCTTGATTGCATTTGATAGACTGCTCTTCTTACTGCAAAACCCTCCTTCTACCTTATTTCATGAAAAAGACCTACTGGCTGGCCACAGTCACGTTGCAAGGGTTTAAAGATCTCACTTCCTTAGGGGAGAAAAATGTAGTGGTTGTGTTATCTCAGGGGTTTCTGCAACTCAACTTGGGATCCTCCGTCCTCTAATGACAAGATCTGACATTTTAAATTTATTTATCTGTCTTCATCTTGAACATCTCAACCAATGATCACGAAAGTCTCTCCCTTGAAAACTTTATGGTTGAGTGAGGAAAGTTTCTTCTATCCTTTTAGCTTGTGTGGTGGAGTGATGTGGTCAACGTGAGCAGGAGCACCCAGCTGGACTGAGCTGGTGGTTCTGGGTGTAGAGGATCCACCTGAAAGTTATGACCCACACAGCATAGAGGAGAGCAGGAGCAGAAGACAACAGCCAGCTGTTTCCCATGAGGAGCTCTGTTGTCGCTGGTTCGCCTGAAGGGAACTCAGCTGTTCTCACTGTAGAAGGAGCTCTGGGCCTTGCTGTGGTCGAGGATGGCTGCTGTTGCTTCGGGGGAGCTCTGGTCTCCATCTCTGTTGCGAGCATCGTATCCTGGTTCCAGCACAGATTTCTTCAGGCATTTAGTGCAGACATGGATGTACATGGGACAGTGCTGTGGGCTCCCGGCCCTTGATTGGATCTTTTGGGTCTCCTGTGCATAAATAGATATTTGGCAGTCTTCCTGCATTGGCTTATAGGTGAATGTTATAACTTGTAGATATCCTGTACTAAATCTGCTCTCTTGCAAACCACTGGCTCTAGAAAGGTAACTAGTACAGTTTGTTATCATATAGTTTTCTTAGTTGTACTTAATCTTGTCCTATGACAGTTTGTACCATAATAGGTTATTCATCTTTGCTTTGCTATTTCAACATTTTAAAAGATTTAGATGTTGTTTGACTCTCCTTGATGTCTTCCTTTGGCCAAACACAAAATAATTAAGGACGAAATATAAAATGCACACAGCATTGAGAAAATGCAAACAATCCCAGGTGCCTTTTTTTATTCTTTTTCTTTAAGCAGGTTCATACCAGATAGAAACTCCTTATAAACGAATGGCCGTCCCTGCTCACTGTGCTGGATCCCTCTCGTTCCAAGTGGTTCCTGTGCACCTTTTCCAAATGAATCTGGAGCCCTTGAAAATATCATTTCAGGATAAATCCATCTTCAGCAGACTGGTCTTCTCACCACGGTGGATTTTTTTTTCATTCTAGGTCCTTCTAGTATGCATCGCTCCAGAGTGTGTCCAGGATAAAGTGTACCTGTTAACACTAAAAATTGCTTCTAGGGTTATTCACATTAATATGTGTACATAAATCACACTTATCATCTTGAGTATTTGGCTCTTTACCCCAATTTTAAGATCAAGTTTGCAATTTATAATCACCTGTCTAATTAGGGTAAATATACAATTTGTATGGTCAATTTTTAAAGAAAAATGTTTCCATTTTTCTGTAAAAAATTTTGTGTGTTTATCATGAAGAATTCAAGTGGGGCACAAAGAGCTTACAGAAGAAAGCTAAGGAGAAAAGTTATCTAAATCTCTGTCCCTGAAAAATAGCCATTCTCTGAAAAATAACCATTCTCAGTAAGAATACAAGACCCAACAAAGATTCTTAATAACTGAAGTCATATCTAAGAAAAAAGGATTTCCAAAACACACCCACAGGAGTTAGATTTGGAGTCTGCATTTCAATTAGAGCTGCCTACTGGGTGTGATTTGAGGCCCCTCAGCTAAAACATCATTCTTCTGGGCTGTCATAGGAGTATGAAAACCAGTCTCCTCCCGCCCTCCTGGGATCTCTCTCCAGCCTCCAGGAGTCTGCTGACCTTGGGCAAATCACCTGCCTCTCCAGATCGCCTAGCTGTGAAACGAGAGGGCTGAATCAAGCTATGCTGTTTTCTTGTGCGGGCCATTTTCCTTGTCAAAATGTAAAGTCTCCTAGGAGATACGAGGGTGCTATGGGAGGAGAGAGGGAGCTCACAAATATGGGGTCAATGAAGTCTGGGTAATCCTAGGCCTGGGAATGTGAACTGGAGGAAAATCAAATATTTGGGACAAAGGCCAAAGAGGAAAGCGAAGGGACCAAATTTAGGAAATTTCATTTCTCTCACAATTTAATCCCAGATTGACCTAAATTTTATTGTCTGCATCTTTGATTGCTAGTACATTAAAAAACAGTAATTATATGGGCAATTAAGGTCTGAAATTAAAGAAGAAAAAAGAAGAGAGACGCACTAATGACAGGTCTTTAAATTATACCTAGGTTTCCCGAGTTTCCAGTCCTGGTGTTTCAGATCATTAATCGATCCACAGAGAGCTGAAGGTGCAGGCGATTCTCCTGCAATCCTCAGGAACCAAGAGAAGATCCCTCCCCCAAGATGAACACAGAGTCACTAACCAGAAAAGTAAGCCAAGGTGCGCACCTGCTGCAGTTTATAAGAGTCGAAGATCTCACACATTTTCCTCAGCAGTTTGGTTTTGCAAGGCTACGCCCATATTGAGGGGTTCCCACACCTTGCACAATTAGCAGGCATGGAGAAAGCAATGGGCTGCATCATAAAAACATCCCTGCTGCCTTGTCCCCTGCTGTGTTCCCGGGTCTACAAGGAACCTGGTTCCACGAAGCCTTGTGAGTGTGGGGCCCTCCTGAGGAGGGATGTCTCAGAGTCCTCAGCGAGGGAAAGTCTGACTCCTGTCTCACACTCAGAGACTGACGAGAGGGCCTCCCAAAGTATAGCTGACAATATCTTAACCACTTTTGTGGGTGGGGTTCCACACAAATTTATTTAGTTGGAGAAAATCTTGTGCATTCCAGTTACTTGTTGCCGTGGAAAGGACCAGCCCAAATTAGCAGCGGTAAACAGTATAGCTATGTATTAAGCTCCCAGAGTCTGGGAGAAGGAACTTGTTTCCTCGACACCTGGGGCCTCAGCTGTGAAGATGTGAAGGGCAGGAGAAATCTTCTCTTTGTCACTCTCATGTCTGGGCCTCCAGCTGGGATGACTCCAAGTCTAGACCGCACTGTGTCCACTGACCGGAGCAGCCACGCGTGGCCTGTCCATGCGACATGGGCTTCCCACATGGCAGGAGATTCTAAGGCACAAATGTCTCCTGAGGCCCCGCTGAAGGCTGCTGCTCCTTTCCGGCCTGGCCTCAGGAGCAGTGAGAAATATGCTCTATTAGACAGCTCTAGCTCCGTGGAGAAAAACTGTGGAAGCAGTTAGGGTATATCATGGAGTGTGGAGGGTGCGCAGGTCTCCATGAAGAAGCGATTATCAGTGAAGGACCTGAGGGCATGAGGGAGTGTGCTGGATTAAAGATGACTGTACATTCTCTGGCCCCTTCACTTGAATCCTGGTGTCTTCCACGTTGCTTTGACCAAGAGAAGAGAGAAAGCACGCAGCTGTACCCATTTCCCAGCTGGTAGTTTCCCCTTCACATCTCAGGGACCACTCACCTTAGAGCCCAGGTCAGGACACAAAAGGCCGAGTATCCTGCTGTTGAGAAAGTGCAGCTACACCAGAGAGCAGTCAGGTCGACTTGGTGGTGCGGCTGCCACAGCGTGTGAATACAGCCCTCCAGGATAGCTCAGCCCTCCCCCAGCTGAGTATTTTAGCCCAGCCAATGCCACAGGAGCAGAAGAATCGGCTGGCCGCGTCCTGCCCAAATCCCTAACCCACAGAGGAAGTGGTGGTTGTTTGAACCCCTGAGCTTGAAGTAGTTAGTTATACAGTAATAGAGAAGTGGGCGAGGGGCCAGGCAGCTGGGCTGAGAGTCATCCTAGCAGAGGAGGCAGCAAGTGCAAAGGCCCTGAGGCAGGGCATCAGTGCCAGGTCCTAGGGACAGTGGAGAAGCCAGAGCAGCTGCCGTGAGTGATGGATGGGGACTGAGAACAGAGAGGCAAGCAAAGGACCTGTGGCTGTTGGTCAGATAGGGCCTTGGTGTCATTTCAAAAGCTCTGACTTTTCTCCGAACGGGAAGGGAAGCCACTTGTCAGGCTTTGAACTTACGAGGGAGGAAGAATGAAAGCAGGAAGCTCAGTTCAGAGCCTTTTGATACAACACTCCAGGCCGGAGCTGGGGCATGGTAGACAAGGGCAGGAGATGGGGAGAGAGGGAGAAACAGAGCCTAGGTTTGTGTGACGGTGTGGACGGTGGGATTTGTTGGTGGATGGAAACTGGGGTGTGATAAAAAAGCAGGGTGAGAGATGATTCAAACGTCTTTGTCCTGAGCAACTAGAATGATGCCATCTACTCAATAGAGAAGACCACTGGGGGACCACATAGGGAGGGGTACAAGAGTTTGTTTTCAGACAAATCTAGGATGTTGAGGAAGCCTCTGAATGGAAGTGTTGAGTGGGCAGGTGGGTAGGAGGCTGGCATCAGGGAAAGAAGAACAGCTCACAAATGGCCTGGTGAAGGGAGGAGGGTGCCATCAACCAGCCCAGACTGCTGGCAGCGGGCAGAGGCCCAGGATTTGGTGCTGGCTCTAGCGATATGAAGGTGAGCTGAAGAAAGCAGCCCACTGGGGGTGGAGGTCGAAGACTTGTGCCTCAAAGGCAAGGGACAAAGCTGTGTTTACGGGAGGAGAACACGGCTTGAGTGAACTCATGCCCACATGGAGGGCTGCAGCCTGCCCGTGTGCAGCTGGATGTTGTATCAGAGACGGGGGCGGTGGAGATGTGGCCAGGGGACAGCAGGATACCCTGGGGCCTCTGAGTGGCCGAGTGGGGACGGGCGAGGGCCTGGAAGGCTGTCGGCTCCTGAGGACGCAGAGTGGGCATCACGCCATGGAGTCTGGCCCTTCAGGCACCAAAATTGGCACCCAAATATCAGTTGAAAGAATAAAATTCAGCAAGAGTGACAACTGATGGTCGCCCCACACATTCTGGATACTGGGCACTGTCACGGGCTGACTTGGCCACCATCCTGAGGCCCTGCGGGGCAGGGACGGTGAGCGTCGCCTTCCACAGATAAGGGTCCGAGCTGGCCGAGGTCCTTGCGAAGGCACAGGCCACCCAGAGGCATGTCTAGGACTCCAAACCAGGAGCCAGAACCGGTCCAAGTCCCGCTCTTTGTCCTGGAGCTCTGAAGTGTGGTGTGAAAGTCTACAGTAAAGAAAAAAATACAATTCTCACTGAAGGCCTATTTAGATCTCTATCTATATCAATTCCGTATCTATTTTTAATTGTAGCACTGGGGATCAGACCCAGGGCCTCACACTGAGCTATACCCCCAGCCATTTTTTAAATTTTGAGACAGTCTTGTGAAGTCACTAAATTGCCCAAGTGGGGCTCAGACTTGGGATCCTCCTGCTTCAGCCTACCAGAGTGCTGGGATTCCAGGTGCGAGCCATCACGCCTGGCCTGAATGCATCTCTTTTAAAGTAAACCCCTTCCTGCTCCATTTTGGGCCCTTGCTTCTGTGCCCTTTTCCTTCAGAGTCTGTGTTAGTTAGATTTTCAGAGAACCAATGGTTTTAGGAGAGCAGATTTGATAGGGGACATTTATAGATTGCAATATTCACCCAGAAGCCAAATGCAGAAGGTGCCAAATGTCCATCTAGGCACTGGAGACCCAAAAGATCCAATTGAGGGCTGGGAGCCCGCAGCACTGTCCATGTAGGTCCGTGTCTGCACCTGATGGCTGAAAAGATCCCTGGAGCCAGGATACAATGCTCACAGCAGAGATGACAACCAGAGCTCCTCCGAAACAACAGCAGCCATCCTCGATGACAGCAAGGCCCCGAGCTCCTTCCTTGACGAGGACAGCCGAGCCCCCTCCGGAAGAACCAGCCGCAGCAGAGCTTCTCCTGGGAAACAGCCCGCTAACTAGCTACAGCTCCCACTCTGCTTTATGTTGCGTCACCAACAACCCTCAGGTGGATCTCATACGCCCAGCATCACACCAATTCAGTCCGGCTGGGCGTTCTGGCTCAAGCTGACCAGCTAAGTTCTGGCTGAGTTGGTCCACCACAGAGCCCAGTCCTGCCAGTGGCATGGGTTTATGACTCATCATTAGCAATATTATTAATACTGTCTCCTTGTCGGCTTCCTGAGATGACCAATTTGGGAGGGTTTTTATGAAAATGATTCAGAAATCTTACTGACTCAAAAAAAAAAAAAGAATCTTACTAACTGAAGTGGGAACGCTGGCCAAATGCCTCTGCCTGGGATGAATACACCTATGAACTAGTTATCATCCCTCATTTGCAGACCAGAAAGCTGAGTCTAGCAGGAAGACAAAGGACCAATTCAGGATCACGTGCCCGGAAGTGGCTGAGAGACTCAGAGCCCAGTTCCGCCTCACTCGCCACCCTTGGTCGGCTTGCTGGTCCTGTGACGGGGAAGGGGCCCCTCGCCCATCCTAGAGACATTGCTGAGACTCTGCGGGACTCCCTGGGGCCTTTTACGGTTGTGAGGTGAGTGGCAAAACTGCTCCGTTTTATGCACACCTGGGTTTGCTCTTCAATTAGAATGTCGTGGTGGTTCGTAACTGGTGCAATTTCAGAGCCAGCGGCAGCTGTCAGGGGAGCTGTCTGTAGGTGGGGGTCTCTCTTTTGGAGGTTTCCACTGCTCAGAGTGAGCCTGAATGCAGCCTCCTCTCCCCACCTGTAGAGGGGATTCATTTACAGGAGCGCAATGAGCAGCCAGTGGCCCGAAGAATTTCCGGGGACCCACAGGCAGGGTGACCATGACGGTTCAGGGTCCTAAGAGGGCAAGGGAGAAAGCAGACATCTGGATGCTGGAGTTCAAGTGGAAGGGTGGTGTGTGGGGGCAGTTGTGTGTGTTACTGGTGTGATAGGTGCGTTGTGTGTGGTGTGTATCTCGCAAGGATTTCTGGGACAGCCCCTTTGCTCCTCAAAATGTGGCTCAAAACTCTGCTTTCCAGGGGTGGAGGGGTTGTCTGAAATCTGCAGTCCTCACTGCAGCTGGGACAACGATCTACGGAGCCTACCCCATGAGTCCTATCCCCCAGGCCCTGGGGATACCAAGGTTAACACCTGTGTCTGCCATCATGGTCCTTCCAGCTGGGAGAGAGATGGAAAGTGAATGGCCGAAGGAGCACAGTGACTCTTCTAAATGTGGCTGTCGCCATTTATGGCATGTCACAGATACAAGCTTATTTAACCCATACATTTTGAAGAACTTGAGAATACTATTTCCGGTTTTATAAATGTGAACACTGAAGCCTAGAGACACTACGACTGGCCCGCTGTCACACAGAGAACTCAGGACTTGAGACGCTGCCACCTGGCCGGGCTCACCACTCCAGCACTGTTCAGTGTCACATAGCCACAGCAAGGGTCAGGAAGGAGCTGTCACAGGCCATTGCTAGCCGAGACCACCCGCCTAGGCAGTTGTACATGGAGCCTCCACAGCCAGGCCGCACAATGGTCCTCGTCTAGTCCAGAGCCATGTCACTCTCAGCGATGGAAACATGCACACTCAGAGCCACGTGCAAAATGAGAGAGCAGTGTCAGAGCACAGTCACACGGGACCCCTCACTGCTGGAGCCCAGGAGCTCAGCCTCGGAGGGAGATGAAACTATGCAGGATTCACCAGAGTATAAATGGTAAAAGAAACACTGGTGGAGATGTACATGGTGCACGATGGAAAGCTGAAGTCTACAGGCCATCCAGGAATAGTCACTACACAAGCCACTCAAATGTACTAATGGCAAGCTTTCCAGACCTTCGCTGGGACTGTTTTAATACCAAGGAAGCTGAGCGAAGGGGAAGGTCGTTGGAATTTGAAGAGGTCAGAGCACTGGGCTCTGGTGTTTTGAAAGAATCTATGTGGACCCTCAAGGACCTTTACATTTTGGTAATATTTCATTACATACTTACAACATGTTTAAAAGAGAGCTTATCAGGTCTTCCATCAATTCTATGAAGTGTCAATTTCATAAATGATTCATTTAATTTACATAGAGATTTAGCAATTCAATTCATTATAAGAAGGTCAAGGAGAGAGAAGAGGTGGAGAAACGAAACCCAGCCCTTTTGATTTCACATCTTTCTCTATATACAGACACTTTCACAGAATGTACTAAGGAATTTATTTTTTTAATATCCACACAATGGTGTGCATTTCTGTTGCCCCCAAAGGCCATCTCATCTTGTCCTTGCTCCCAGAAATGGCTGAGATATTCTCTGGAGCAGGGACCGCAGGAGCCCCCCCCCCCAGGCTGCCCTGTCTGATCACGTGGCCACCGCCCAGCGCACACGAGGCTCCGTCTGTCTGTTGGAGGACCGTGGCCGTCATTGATCATGAAGTTGGATCAATAATGGAACGGTCAATGCCACAGTCTGTTTGAGCAGTAGCTTAGAGACAGACTGAGCCCTGCTAGAGAAATCCTCGCCTGCAGAAGGACAGCCTGCTCTTGAAGCTTGCCAGAGAGAGAGCGCTTAGGAGAGCAGTATAGTGAGGCAGAGGAGGGCTCTGCCTGGACCAGCTGACTGCCTCACTTGTCTTCAGGCTTGGTACACACATAGACATCCATCTATGTATTTTTTTCTACTCAGTTGATTTCTGAGAAAAATATTTCTTTGCGTGCAGGGTTAACTGGTAAAAAAAAATATTTAAATGCCCATATTCTGTGACTGTGGGAGACCACAGCGACCACTGCTTTTCATCGTCCCCAGATACACACAAGACTCATAGCTTACTTTGGTCTCATTATTTAAGATTCTACCAGAGTAATTCCATTTCCCAACTCTTGGAAATATGTTAGGTCCAGGGCGAAAGTCTTTTATCCGTTCACACGCATACGTGCTGCCCTCAGAAGCGATTCTGCGGAGACGATTGCCCGACCTCGCGCTGGAAGGCTCTCGACAGTGCTGCTCTGCTCTGCAGCGCTGTGGGTTCTGCACACGCTTTTAGAGGCACCTGGTTTGGCAGAACTTTTGCGCTGACCTCTTTTTGTACTTTTGGGCTCTTTAGGGAAAGAATCAGGACTTGGAAGCATTGGAGCCGTTCACCTCTTGCAAGAGAAGACTGTGCTTGTGCTGTTCAGTAGGGGTGCCAGGAGGACGTCGGGTTTGGGGAGTGAAAATCAGGACTATGAAGATTCTGGGAGGGCAGCCATGTGGCAGGGATGCAGACTTAGTGACAGGGTGCTAGTGACAAGAAGGTTTTGGTTAAATATAGAGGAGAGTGTTGCTATAGTTCAGCTGTGGTCTACGTGTGTCCCCTGAGGGTTCATGTGCTGGTGGGTGGACTCTCAGTGTGGCAGTGGGAAGAGGTGGTGGTGCTTTTAAGAGATGAGCCCTTGTAGAAGGTGATTTGGTCATTGGAGCCATTGCCCTCCAGTGGAACTGATATAGATCTCAGGAGACCTAACTTAACTCCCACAAGAAAGGGTCATTCTCTGGCTTCCTGTTTTGTCATGTGATCTCTCCCTTGCACACATATTCCCACCACGAAGTCATCTGCCATGATGTAATGCGGCCAGGGGCTCTCACCAGAGCCAAGGTCACTGTGTTTGAACTTTCAGCCTCTAAAATTGTGAGCTAAATATGTCTCTTTTCTTTCCTTCTTAAACTTTTTTTTTAATTAACTGAAGCTTCTTTTTTTTTTTCAAAGCATCCAACCTTGGGTATTTTGTTATAGGAACTAAAAACAGACTGACATAAATGTTCTAGCAATTATTGCTATTAAGAAATGGAATGTGTTACTTTGTGAGTCAAGGACTCTCCTGCTCAAACTGAGACTAAGGATTTGTTTGGGTCATCTATTACTGTGCAAAAAACTTGGACAATCAGCATTTTATGTATCTGCCCAGGATCCTGTAATCTGGGCGGGGTTGGTGGGGATAGTCATGAAGCAACACCTGGATGGTCTGACAGGGCTGGAGGATCCATTTTCAAGATGGTCTCGTTCATGGCTGGAAAGCTGGAGTGGCTGCCATCTACAAGCACAACCTGGGCTATTGGCTGGAGACCTCAGTTTGCATTCATGTCCCCACCCACACGGCCAGGCTGGCTTCTCCCAGCATATTGGTGGCTGGGGAGTCAGACTCCTTACACTGGCTTTATCTAGACCATGGTCGTCCAACATTTTGGCTTGCATGGGCCACACTGAGTGAAGATGAATTGTCTTGGGCTGCATATAAAACCTCTACTTCATGCATATAGGTAACAGCAGTTCCTTTATTTTTTAATATTTTTATTATAACATTAAAACAAGGTAACACAAGCCCAAGTTGAATAATTAAGAAAGTTTATGCATCTGCTCATAATAATAAACATTAGGCACACACACAAAGGAAGGTGGAAATACCATCATAGATAATTTTTGCAATCTAAATCATGTCAGACACAGCAGGCTTTGTATCCACTGTAGGCGGGTGTAGGAGGTGGAGCTAGCACTGCACGCACGGTGCTCTCCCCTCCCCTGGGCAGCATTTTGCTGTCACCCATGTAGTTCTTGGTCCAGCACTGCACGGTGAAATCATGGCATGGTTTGCTAAAAATCACATCATAAAGTTAAAAGTTTACAATCTTGTAGGGCTGTGTTAATAGCTGTTCAGGGCTGGGTTGCACACTTGACAAAAAAGAAGTTAAATTGGGCATGGTGGTACGTGCCTGTAATCCCAGAGCTCTGGGGGGCTGAGGCAGTACGGGCAACTCAGTGACTCAGCAAGACCCCATCTCAAAGTAAAAACTAAAGAAAGAGCTGGGGATGTAGTTCAGTGCAAAACCTCTGAATTTAATTCCCAGTACAGCGGAAGGCCAGGGATTGATTACTGGGCCTGATTACAGTTTGGACAAAAAAACTGGCGTAATGTCACTTCTCCAGCCGCCTGTCAAAGCAGGTCCCTGAGTCAGAAGACATTTGGGGGAGAGACCTGCTTAGGAATGTGAATACTGTGTATTAAGGCACAGTCAACTGGCTTCCACCAAAGAAACGTTCTTCCCAGTTCCCCGCCAGCTGTATTATAGAGAAGATTCATTCTCCAGGTAGGCTGTTGAATCAGATGACCAAAATGCTCTGCTCAAATTTCTTTCCAACCTCCAGTGTCTCATACAACAGGCACAAGGCCATCACTAACGTAGGACTTACTGATCGACTGATTTTACACATCTTAGATAGTCAAGCTAGGGCAGAGGCTCGAGCAGTAATCTCACATGACCAGAGCTCTCTGCAAGACCGGCCGGTAGTCATTCCTCACACGGCAGAGAGCAGTGTGGTCCTGAGTAACCTTCATGGAAATGCTGTGTCCAGACCCGCCCACCAGCTACGTGGGTTTGTAAAGTCTGTGCTGCAGTCTAACAAACAGTGAGGCAGGAAATGCCGTGAAATTTACATACCTGTTTACTTTGCTACCTGAATTGCTTTTAATGATAGTTTCTGTTTATTATAAACATAATACACACTCATTATGGCAGTTAACCTATATCAAAAAGAGGCATCCAAAAAAGAAAAACAATTATGGTGACCTATTGCTAACTACTCTTGCCCTTCTGTACGTATTTTAATATAGATTAATTTAATATGGGTGAATTATTATTCCATGATGCTTCTCATAACTCATTTTCTGTTATATTCAGATTCCATATCAAATATATTTTATGTTAAAGTAATATTCAATAATATTAAAATCTTCACAAATGTTTTTTAAATTGTGGTACTTCTGTACATAGTTTACTAACCATGCTAATCATGGGCTTTAAATTATTTTCAAAACTTAAACATGAAGTATCTTATTATAAGTATTTTCTGCATATATTTACCATGTAATTTTTAGAAATTCTTCAACCACATAACATTACATTTCATTCTACGTACATTTATCAAGCACCTACTATATTCACACCCATTGCTAGGCTAATAACAAGTACCCACATATTAAGTGTTCAATTAATATGTACCAGACAATATGCCAAGGGATCTGTAATCATTTGCTATGTGTGCTGAAACAAATTACACCACAAACCTGGTGGTTTAAACAGCAGAAATTTATTCTCCTGCAGCCCTGGAAGCTGATTGTCTAAAATCAGCTGAGTTATGTTCCTTCCAAATGCTCCAGGGAAACAGCCTTCCTCGCCTCCTCCGAGCTCCTGGTGGTTGCCAGAGAGCCTTGATGTTGCTTGTTCCTAAGTGACAATGCCTTGTAGCCTCCTGACTCCACTCTCTGTCTCCATCATTGTACTGCATTCTTCCCTCTCTGTGTCTCTGAGTCTCTGTGTCCAAATTTCTTACTTCTTACAAGGACACCAGCCGCTGGGTTCAGGCCCGCCCGAATCCAGCATGACCTCATTAGTCAGATCACATGTGCGAAGACCCCACAGCCAAAGACGCCTCATTCACCCACTTCAGGTAGACAGGACTTTTTGGAAAACACTATTCATCCCAGATAGAATTCCATGGATAGTTTCTTTGATGCTCAGAACTGCTCTGAGGGTGTAAGTGTGTGTACTGTTCCGAGTGAAGTTAACGATCTTTTCCAGGGTCACACGGGGAGGAAGTAGTGGTACAGGTGTTCGAAGCCAGGCCCTCCAACACCAAGGCCCTGCCTTCGCATTGGCATTTGAATGCTACTGGTGTTCTACGCTGCTCCATGGGCAATTTGTATCCGAGGCCCACAGGTGGGAAGAACTAGCGAAAGTTGAATCAGGTGGCCATTGATTTTTCTTCAAACTCTAAACATTCTAAAATTCTTTGGTCAAATTTCTTTTCAACCTCCAGCCAGGAGGATAAGGAACCTAGCCCTGTGGGCTACACTGACCTCCCTCCTGACTTCCCCCTTTATGGGAGGAAGAGAAAGCCTTGCAAAGGCTGGGCAGAGAGGACAAATGGGGGAGGGCCAAGAGAGGGCCCCTAGTCGCAGATGGGAGCCAGGGATGCCCTCCGGCCTCGCCGGGTGTCCTGGGGCAGCTGTGCAGAGTAGCTGGCGCCCAGCTGGGGAACAATCAGGAAGCGCTGTGGGAAGGTTCTGAGGGGTACTGATGCTAATGGTTGCACAGGAGGAGCCTCCCACGTGTGCAGTGAATTTTGCACACACTTCCCATGAGGATTTGGGCCGGCTTAAAAATAGCATCATGTAGCCTCCCTGAGTTTCATTATTTCCATTTTCACCTCTTGGACATGCAACATGCGACTCTAAATTTGGAGCTGACGAGAGGCAGAGGAAAGATCGCCTCTGGGCAGATAATGGGCTTAATGGGCCGGTTGACAAATGGCGGAGGCTTTCATTTTCTGCCGCCTCTTAGTTTGAACCACCCTCGATTATTTTTAAGGAGGTGACATGGACATCTTTGTTCCTAGTAATTGGAGCTGAGTTGAAAGGGAAGCCTCTATGAAACACATTTCCTGTGCAAATCAGATCCTGACTTTCGAAAGGGAAAGAGCGATTGGAAGTCATCTGGCCTGATGACTAGAAGGGTGAGAAGATGGTCTTCACTCTGCCATGTCCCGCAAGGTGGGAGGTGACATACGGACCAGTGAGAAGGGCCCCGGGCTTCTTCCAGCACCCCATACACCTCTCCTTGGGGTGAGGCACACGGCCTTTCAGGCTCATTTCCCTGGCACCTGCAGTTCCCTGCCTGGCTATCTTGTTTTGTTTCACTTTTCACAAGAAGGAAACCGCCTTTTACTAGAACAACACAAACTTTTCTGTTTAAATGGGGTGCTGAGCACATGCATTTAACCAGCCCCCATCCCCAGCTCTGATCTCAAATCGAGAAGATAATCTGAAAGAGGAGAAAATTTGCTCTGGAAACCAGGATGGTGCATTTCAACCACATGCCAGAAACTCTGTGGGCCTTCTGCAAAATCATGCAGACGATGACGCATCCAGGGACGGCGACATGCCGGGTGGGGGGTGGGGTGGCTCTCCTTCCTGGTAGGCAGTAGCAGGTGTCCCATCCTCCCCTGTGGCCCCTGCTGCAGAGTGGAGGGGAGTCACTGTCCCTCGCAGCGAAGCAGTCAGGAAGCCCTCTCACCTCTGACCTGCCCAAGTCAGTAGTCTGGGTGTTGTGGCTTTCTTTCTGCCTTCCCCGTGCCCGGGCACTTCCAGCAGCACCGTGTACAGTCCTCATCTGAGCCGGAAGCCGGTTCCCATCCCAGAGTACAGGTCAGAGCCCTGCTGCGTGGTGAGCGTGCTTGAGAAGAAGCCCAGGTGATGGGTCCCAAAGCGACCCGTCTCAGACCTGGCTTCATGCTAACCACGGAGCCTGCATGTGAAGTAGGCTTACCGACTGAGCCAAAAACAGAGCTTCAGAGATTCCTTGGTTGGTATTCTCGGTGGATGCTGGACCCCTGGAGAGAGAAAGGACTGGGGAATGAGAGAGAAGGTTTCCTGAGGGCAATTCTTTGTTAATGGGAACAAAGTGGGGGGCCAGATGCTCGGAAAATCTCTGAGGAAAAGCCTGCAGAGATGAATGAGGGCAGTAAAACTAAATCAATCTAACCCTTAGGGGCTTCCTGAGGGTGCTTGTTTATAAGACTTGCCTGCAGGGCTGGCGAGAAGAAGATCCTGGGACTCTTTCTAAATGTTCAGGATTTAAATTTGGAGAAGCACACAGACCTGGAGTGTTAATTTTACCAGATACTTGAAGTTTTCTCATGATCATTTCAGTTTAGAAAATGGGCCTATTTTCATGGTCTTTTCGAAAACACTTAATTTGGATTAATATAACGATTTCTACTTTTGTAACTTCTGGATTTCTGGTTTTGTCATTGTTTTCACTGAGAGTTCTGCTCTCCTTCCTTCTTTTTTCCCCTAGATTCGTAAGATAAAGCCTCAGTTTCTTGATATTTTTCTCTTTTTTGTCAAGTAATAAAAACTTTTAAAACAGAATTTTCATCCAGGATAGCTTTGTCCATTTTCTATGGTTTTGGTTAAGTAGCATTTGTATGATTATTATTTTCTAAATAGTTTGTAATTTCAAGTTGATTGCTTTCATTAACCAAGGAATCATTTAATGCTTTTCCCACTTGGTTTTCAACTTTTGAAGTTTTTTTTTTTTTTTAAATTCAGTGCCAGTAAGGCCTTCCGTGCTATGTCCAATAAGATGTCAGAGGTAAAAATATGGTAAACCTTGACATCTAAACAAAAGTGTAAAGTTACTCGAGAGGGTATATAAATCTGGAGATAGAGATGTGCGTAAATGAAGAAAATAGAATTGAATTCCAGAATGCATCGGCATGGAGCAGAGTCTCAATTGTGACACTACGACCAACTCAGACTGCACGAGTCCTTGTGGTGGGGACTGTCTCGGGTTTTGTAGGACTGTAACAGTGGCCCTGGCTCCACCGGCTAGGTCTGGAGTCACTCCGTCCTCCACCCAGCTGAGGACAACTGGAGCTGTGTCCTGTGGTTGAAAACCACCAATTGGGAGAGAATGGCTTCTCCTTCCTCAAGGAGGAATCGGAAGGTCTTAAACCAGCCATCTTTCGAAATCTATTTTCCAGCCCAAGTGAGTTTTCCTGGGCTTGGAGGGGAGTGAGGAGGAGGAGGGAAGCAGGCTGTCTGGAAAGCAGACAGCACTGTGTTCTGATCGATGTATTGATTTTCTTTTTCCAGTCCACCAAAACTCAAGCTCTTTCTCTTCTCTACTCAGAGCAACAGCTTTGTAAGCCTGTATATTAGATTACCCACGGAGCCATCTGGAACAATTCCAGCTGGACAGTTATGCAATAATGCCTCAATAGAATGCTCCAAAATATTTATTTTACATCCTTGGATGGTAGGCACTTAATCTCTCTTTCTCTCTCCCTCTCTCTCTCTCTCTCTCTCTCTCTCTCTCTCTCTCGTAGTCAATAAATGGAGGCTTGGGGAGGTTAAGTAAATGGCCTGACACTATGTGAGGATCCCTGAAGTGGAGAGCTAGAGACGAGGCCAAGCGCTGAGCCCCGCACGCGTCCTCCGATTTCCTACTTAAGATGTTCAGCCATCTGTTTCGTTTGCCGCCCTGCACAGTGCTCATAAAGTTGCCCGTGAAGTTTGTAAAACCACACTGCTCTGCAAAATAAGAATATCAATCAGCAAATCGTAGGAAATGTGAGCCATTTATCAAATATCAGAGTTTCCTTGCTCTCTTTTTTATCTCATCTTTCATTATATTTCCTGAAGTTTATGTGTCTTTGTATGAAAGATAAGATAAAAGAAGAGTCATAAAATGTTCCTGCCATTCGACCCACTAATTCTGCTGATAGCCCTCTGTGCTGAGGAAATTGGAGTAAAGCTATGTGTTGCAATAAAATATTCATCCTAGGGTGCTGCCTTTATAAAATCTTTGGGAGAGTATCAACGCCCAAGGTAGAATTCTAAATTTTGTTTCGAAGACACAATGGATTATTATAGAAATATTTAAAAATTTTCTTCCAAGCTATTTTACTAACTTTTTTGTTTTAAGGTATGGCCATCTCATGGTATCTATCCATGAAGGACCTGTTGCGAATACCAGAATCCAAGCTCAAGTCCCTTATATAAAGCAGAGTTGCCCAGAACTTATGTACATTCTCCCTTATTCTCTACTATCTGGATTACTTTTAATACCTAATACAGTGTAAGTGCTATGTAAATCCTGTAGTTATTATACTGTATTATTTAGAACATAATTACATTTTCAGTACAGACAAGATTTTTTCCTGAATAATTTTCATCCAGTGTTGGTTGATTCCACAGATGCAGATCCCAGAGATATGGAGGGTCGACTCTACATGGAATGTGAAAGTAAATTAATGCTACTGGAAGGTGCCAACCATCAGCGATCTACTAACAAGTAAGTCCAGAGCTTTCATTTCTTTAGTTGTCTTTCTTTGATTATCGATGGAGCCAGACTGCGTCATAGTGAACATTGTTAGTTATGGTTTGGGGATCTGACTTCTTACATCATTTAAGTAATTTTTGTTGTAAGTGTTCTTGTCAACTACCTGCCAGAAATGTTGCAAATGCTTCGTCCCTGTTTGGCCATTTTTCTTTTATCTTGGCTCGCGGCTTCTCTTCCCAAAGGAAGTTCATGTTCTGATAGTCAGACTTTATCCTTTATTTAAGGGTTTCAAGCTGGCGACATGCTTAGAAAACACTTCTCCACTTTGAAATCATAAATATTTCAGCTACAGCTGAATTCCAGCACTCTTGCATTTTCATTTTTAATATTTAAATTTTTTTATACTCTGGAATTTATTTTGGAGTAGGGAAAGAGCTAGTGATAGAATTTTATTTTTCTTTTTAATTGGCTAATAAATTGCCCCAACACCACTTCTTTTGTCACCACTGATTTGAAACTATGGGGAGTTTTCGACGTTGTGGGAACACACTGATCATAAAACATTGTGAAAAGCTGAATGAAATAAAACTGTAGCAGGAAGAATGAGTATGTCATCTCAAGATGGTATATTTATAGAAAAATTCTGGAAAAAAAATAAGTGCCTGGGTTTTAGACAGTATTTTTCTCAAACATTTTTAAATAAAATTCTTACCACATATTGTTTTATAATCAGGAAAACTGCATGTGGCGTGCATCAGGTTAGACTGTTGTGTTTTCCAGGGAATAAGGAGAGGGGCCTATCAATTTGGTTTGTTTTCCTCATAGAATTATTTGCATTGGGTATACTGTAGAAAGTTCAAACTCCAAAGTAGCACTAGATAATTTTGGCTCAATAAGGTGTCCATATTTCAAATTTATCACCCCATAAACTTTGCCTGTAATTGGGATGAGTGTAAATTCTCTCAAATGAAGAGTTGGAGCACATTTTCAGTGAAAAAAATGTCAAATCCTAAGAACGCAAGTGAGTTGTGCAAAGTGAGATAAGCAGAGATTCGCGGTGATACCTCTCAACTCGCCCTCCTGCTATTTAATGGTTTTCTTCTTCTGCTTCTGGTTATGATAGATTTTGAAACTACTCTGCCTTGTATTTTTTTTTCCTAATTCTTTGCACCACATTCCCCTGGGGCATCATGATAAATATCATTCCTTACAAATCACAACAGGATTCTGTACAGTTCTTGACAGGGGATTAATTAGATCTGCCCTCTGGGAGCCCGATCTTATAAGGTCCTGTTTGTGCTGGAGTTCATAAATGTGATTATGCAATTATACGAAACAAGAATGTGTGCAAAACTTCAGCAAATTACTGAGATTCGTATGCAGTAAGGTATTTTTAAGTTATTTTATCGTTTTTATAAAGTTTCAGACATGAGAGACCGGACTCCATGCTATTCAGAGATGAGTTAGTAGTGACATACAGAAATGCCTGAAAGAATAACAGTCCATCCCTGCAGTGGTCAGCTTGGGTGGGCAGAGCCAAGAATGTGCTTGGACGGAGGCTCCCGGCACCTACAAGAAACAGTAAGAACCTGTGTAACTATGTGAGCTGGATCTGCGTGTGGGAAGGCGGGGACCAAGGTGACCACAGTTGCAGACTGCGTGGCTGGGTGACGGCGGCACCCAGAACACAGAAGAGGGCTTCGTATTCCCCCATTCCTTCCTGTTTTGTTCTGAGGAGCCCGTCTTTAGGGATGAGTTCAAACAGGGTCCCTGCTCCTGGAGCCTTGATTGGGTTTGGCCGATAGGTGAAGGTAGGGAGGAAAGAGAGGAGATTCTCTTTGTTCTCTGGCTCCTTCGGTGCCAAGCTGAAGGCTGGCACTGGCCGTGGCTCTCTGCTGCTGCTCCCTGGGTGCCAGGAATTGTCGTTCACCCCTTTGGCCTGGCAGTGGCACGACTCCTGATGCTGTCTGTGGAGGGATGCCTCACCCGCCTCGATGGCTTTCTTCAACTGCCCAGACCATGAAAATAGCTCCTTCACCAAACTGTCCTCAAATACTGCTGTTCCTTCAGCTTTTCTGACTTGCGGAAGGAGAATGGCAAATGCATTGGTTTCCTTTTGCTGCTATAACAAAGTATCACAAACCCAGTGGCTGACAGTGGTACATTGGTTTAGTTTTTGTTTTTCTCACAGTTCTGGATGTCAGCACCTGCAGGGGGTGGACAGGCACCACCCTTCTCCAGGCTCCAGGAGAACCCATTTCCCTGCCACTTCTGGCTTTTTCAGGCTGCTGGTCCTCAGCCTGTGGCCTCCCATCGTTCTAATCTCTGCCTCCCCAGTCACATCTACTCTGACCCTCCACCCACCGGTGACCCTGCACGCTGCCAGCTGTCCGGATCATCCTGTCTCACAACGCTTCACTTCATCACACCTGTAGAGGACCCTTTGCATGGATGGTGACATGCTGACAGGGTCCAGGGTCCAGGTATACGGAAGTGGACGCTTTCTGGTGGTGACAGGGTTGTCGGACAGCAAGCTGGGCTTTGTCGTGAGATGCCTGTGGGAACAGGAAGAGACATGGAATGGGCTATTTGCTTTCTGGGTCTGGGGGTTCATTTAGCTTTCCGGGTCTTCCCTGCGCATGCGTCATTGGTATTCCCTTACTTGAACGAGCAGAAAACACAAATGTAACTCATCTTTTCCAGTATGGTTCTCCTACAACCTTTGGAGAAGACCACCCATATTCGAGCAACACTTGTTAAAATGGGTTTTGAAAGCTAATCCTGTTCCTACTTACCGATGGAGTCTTTCTCTATGTTAAGATCGTCTAAGTTCCAGCAATAGTCAAACAAACCCCAGCTGAATTATAGCGCAATGCAAATCCAGCTCCCTCCTGTGCAGTGGATATGTTCCTGAGACTCGCAGCTCCATGCTGATTTGCTGTGGCATACGGGGTCATCCACAGCAGAGATACGCCAGCATAAACTAGGATTCCCTGCATTCAGAGAACTGAGTGTTTCTGTGTCCTGACAATAATTTTTACAGGCTTAGAGTCTGAATTACTTTAAATAGTACTTCAGTCTTTTATTACCTAGGTGCCCTTGAGCTTACACAGTGTTTGCCCTATTTTTCTTATTTATAATACCTGGCAAAAATTAATACTAAGCTGTTGTCAGATTCAAAACCTCCTATCATACCTGTAACATAGAAAGAGACGTGTTACTTTCCTGGCTGATTTTCTCCTTGACCATCATGTATTACAATAATACACCAGCAGCAAAATATTCATTTCTAATAAAACTGAATCCAGTAGGCACTTACTGGACACAGGCTCTAATGTAGTGTTAGGCGCTGGAGCAGATACAAAGATGAATGAGCGATGTCTCCTTTCCTGGTGAGGATTAAAGTCTAACTAGAGGGGCAGATGGGAGCAAACACAACCCTAATAGAGCAAGTATATGTAACTACGTCTCTTCACCCAGAGTAGGATGACAGTTTTAGACAAAGCCCTCTGGATTTCCCACCAAATATTAGTTACTATATCCAACTGGCATTTCGGTAACAGCTGGCTGGAATTAGGGTTCAGTTTGTGGCTATTCCAGCCGAGCACTAATGTTGACTGGGATCATGATCTTATGAACACAGAAATCTGACAAGCTGAGCATATAGGCCAGAGGCATACAAATGTGTCCTGGAAAGTGGTATTGATCATATTCACGGAAAGAAAAGGATGTTTATCAAAAGGGAGAAAATGAATAACAACTTCCAGAGTGGTGCATAAGTAATATATGCTACAGCAAGGAAATATGTGTGGGGTAAGAGAGAACTGTACAGTGGGTAAGAGAGACAAATCAGCCTGACCCTCAAGGAACCCACTGTGTCATCGGGAGAAGCAGACCTGAAAGCAATGAAGGCAGAATTTGAGAAGAACTGTGGAGAAAGTGGCTCTGGGTGGAAAGTGAGAGAGAGCAGATCTGATTCAATGGGCCAAAAAAGATGGCAAAGAGACAACACATGTGAATTAGACCTGAGGTATGTGCTCCAACTGTTACACATGCCTGATTTTATTTATTAAATTTTTCTTATCTCTTAATTGCTTTTCTGATTTTAAAATGTATCCAAGTAACGCATTATCACATCATCACAAAATGTAAACACAGAGTCAAACATGAAAGTTCTCATACAGGTCCGTCTCGTTTGTATCGGCTGAAGAGTCTCTGATCCTTGCCGTCCATCGCACTGTCTGCTGGCCATGCGGATCTGTTTCAACTTAACGTGATTAAAATGAAACAAAACTTCCAACTCCATTCCTCCATCGCACATACCGCACTCTGAGTGCTCAGTAGTCACGCGTGGGCTGTGGCTTCTGGGCTGGACGGAGCAGATGGCGGATTTCCATCGGTGTGGAGACTGCCACTGCACGGGGCGGCGCTGGGCGGCACATGGACTAACACTGACTTAACTGCTCTCTGTTGAAGAACATCTAGGCCTTTTCCTGCTTCTCATGATTATAAAGAAGCTGCAGCGAACAAATCCTTGAGCATTCATCTTTTGGTTACGACAGGGAGGGTTTCTGCAGAGGAGTTTTCCAGAACATAGAGGAAGGTGTCAGATATTTGCTCTCGGGGACCCAAAGGCTAATAATACAGATGTTTTCTTTTACAAATAAGATCCACTGCAATTGGTATACACTACCAAAGGCAAAAGCTTTGGCCCCTCTAAACACAGAGTCCAGCAATGGAGAGGGAATTCAGTCTGGTTTGATGGAAGCTCCGCTGCAATTCTCTGACTCTCTTGGCTTTCATTTCCTTGCGTCTTGGTCACTGTCAGGCTGATGTTCCTGATGTGGGTCAAACGGCTTCAGCAGTTCTGTGTTTGTGTATTTCTGCCTTCATAGTCAACCGAGAAAAAGCCACTCTTTCCTTGTCCATCAAATGCCGGGCTTACCTTCCTGTTCAGGGGACCAACAGTTCATTCACTCACCCCAAACGAATCAGCAGCACTAATCATGGGTAGTCCGTGATGTACTGATGATGAACTAATCACTGTGGCAAGGAGGGATTGAGGCCTATCAGCTGTCTTTTTACAAATGGCAGACTGGGTGAAGAAGGCTCCTCGCCAGGGGTGGGTGGGTTTTTGGGAGCCAACCATGAATGACCTTCACCTCTCAACTTCTCTCTCACCGTGCTGTGCACTGGGTGTACCACATCACTGAAAAATCCATGTCTTTGAGCTTGTCTTATTTGGAAATAGGGTCTTTGCAAATATAATTAAGTTAAGATGAGACTATACCGGATTATGGTGGGCACTCTGTGGCTTGTGTCTTTAGAAGGAGAAGGAAATTTGGGGACAGACACACAGAGAGGATGCCAAGTGACAATGAAGAAAGAGGTTAGATGGCGCACCCACCAGCCAAGGATCACCAAGGATCACCAGCAGCCCCCAGAATTTGGGGGAGAAGCATGGTGCACGTCTTCCCTCAGAGCCTCCAGGGCATGAGAGAAGACATTGTTGGTGCTGTGAGCACCCCGAGTTTGAGGAGCTCTGTCATGGCAGCATACAATCTGGAGAGCAGTACTGATGTCGCACAAATCTCTCTAGTTTCTCAACATTTAGAGGTGCTCACTCTTGGTTTCCAATGAGTATGTAGATTTGTCCTATTTATATATTCTGGCAGTCATTTTTCTTAGACCGGCAAACAGTGGCATTGGAAGCAGATTTAGAAATTCACATCCTTTGTGAGTCTTTTGCTCTAGAAACATTAAATTAAAAGAAAATGAGGGTGGACAATGTTTACCAAAATGCTCATGGATGGATTCCTTTCCATGTGAAGTTCTGATGTGTTTCTGCTTCTGTGTCTATATATGTGTGAGCATGTGGACATGGGAGAAAGGGAGAGGTTGGCAGTGGAAGAAAAGAAGAAAGGTGGATATACTGAGAAAGAGAGAGAAGAAAAGAACAGGGGCACATTTTATCTCATGGGATTCATTTACTGATAATATAAGTGCCTGTGGATACTGTCCCAATCTGTATAATAGCTTTGGAGTCCTTGGTCTATTATTTAGAATATAAACATAGGTTCCCTTTTCTCAGGAAAATCTAATTTGTGTCAAGAACAACAATATAAAGAAGCATCAGCATTTTTCTTTTAGCCAGTCACTGGGAAAGTCATTCTTTTCTTCAAAATGTTTGACAAATGGGGCATGTTCGTATTAAGCTCGCATGATGTTTGTCAACCTCTCAACGGAGTTAATCACAGCAGGATGCAAATTTCACACAAATATTTTTTACAAAGAAATATAGATCTGTTCACTTGATTTGCACTGCATTATGAATGTGCATTTCAACAGGGTTGCATCTACGTTTATACGTGATTTCATCAACACAGCAAAGAAGGGAGCGTAGCAAGGGCCTTGTGATGCTCACAGGGGCACAGTTGGGACAGAGGGTTGATTCCCAGCAAAGATGCATGAGCAAGAGTTTCTCTGTCAGGGTAATTGCAGAGGTTATCTCACAGAGTGACCAACCTTTACAACAAACAGGGAAAACAGATCTGCTGTTACACATATAAAATCCACCATAACAGGCTGAGGAATTCTAACCACAGCAGGTTATTAACTGACTCTTGAAGTATCTCACAAAAAGACTATTTGCTCCATGCCCGCGGTGGTCCCAGCAGCATGCCCACCTCTAGCATCTCCCTGGCACACAGTAGATGTTCAGCACATAGTTGCTTGGTGCACAAGTTACACACCACTTATTTTTAATGGCATTTACTGTGTGTAAGAGTCTGCTCGGCAGGATATTTTATGAATAAGGCTTCAGTATTTCTATAATTGGCACTCACTCACAAAGCTTCAGGGAGTCCTCATTGTGTGGCAGGCGACGTGATGGGACCGGGGTACCAGGGGGGTTAGAAGCACACATCCCCTCTCCATAAGGAGTGCAGAGCAGGGGGGATGGGGATTGGCCCTCTCATTACATAAACAGTCGTGATGGTAACTGTGGCGGAGAGCAGGGGACCCCGCGGGTGTCTGTGTCCAGGAGCATGACCTGGTCAGAGGGGCCCAGGGAAGTCCCCAGGGACTTCTTGCACATGTGCCATAGCAGCGATGGACAGAACAAACTGGTTCCACAACAGAGCACAGGAAGGGAGAAGAGAAAGGAGATTCTAGAGCGAGCTGGAGAAATCATTTCTGCCTCTTCTTCTAGCTCTTCCCCTCTCTCCGTTTCCAGCTGCCATTTTCCCTGCCAGGCCATGATGTTTCTGCCTTGGAGCCAAAGGACCATGGACTGAAATCTCTGAAATCATGAGCCAAAGGAAGCTTTTTGTCCTTTAAGCTGTGCATGCCAGGTGCTTTGTACAGGCAGTGGAAAGGCTGGCCCCAAACACAAGGTCTCCATTATTTTTCAGGAGCTCATCTGAGTGCCTGGAATTATTCATGGTCCTCATTTTAAGTAGGAGATTCTTTCATTTAAGAATAAGCTTGCTTTTACTATTTCTGATTATAGGTGTGACAGGTGTCCTTTCTCTGAACTCGTTACAGTGTCTTCATCTACACCACCCCCAATTTGAGCACAGTTTTGCCCCCTACGCACTCTTAGTTTTATTTTTAGCAGAGCACTTACATTACCATTTGATTTTTTTGTTTTATTTGTGTGTGTGTGTGTGGGAGGGGTGGTGTCGCCCATGAGATACAGCTGTAGGAAGGCAGAGATCTGTCTGTGTGGTCCACTGCTGCGTTCCAGGTACAGAGATCAATGCATGGTTCCTGGTGGGTGTCAAAAATATTAAATATGTGAATTGATAAAAGGATATTTGGGGCCAAAAGAACAAAGAAGAAAGAAGATGACACTTTCTCTTCCAACAGAATAATTCGGCAACATTTTCTTTTCTACTGGGAGCAGCCGTTTAAAGCGATCAGCATCCCTGACCCCCACTTGCATCCTGTTATCTTTTCCTTCCAAGCCCTACTACACTCAGAAGCCTCATAACAGGAAGTAGGAGTGGACTCTTGGTGGCACATGGCACCATGAGTGTCATGGTCGGCAGGGTAAAGCAGAGGACTCTCCTCGCTTGTATGTGGGACCTGTCCTTCTTTCAGTCCATTGTTTCACAGCATCAAAGCCAGTGATTAACAATAGGGTTTTTTTTTTTTGGAGTGTGGAAAACCTCGACTTGCAGCAGTTGCCAATTTCTGTGGTGTAAATGCTACCACCAAAGAAATATTATAAACCTGTATGAGTAGTCTCTGCACATCATTGATGAGGTTCAGGCACTCCAGGGGCTCACGAACTCAGGACTCCAGGTGGGTTTTTGAGTTTGCAGTGGTTATGAATCCCCTTCCAGATGTGTGTGGGTATCAGAAGCCTTTACCCAGCTACTGATGGAACCTTTCTTCTTCCTGGCTGGAGGAAACATCAACCTGTGTTTTTCCTTTCAGTCTTTCATTGCAGAGAGCTAAGATGTAGTGAGTGGAGGGATGTTTCTGTTCCATGGCCCAAGGAAACACCCACAGATCCCACATCTTCTGTTTGTCCTCTCAGCTCAAATGGAATCTCTTGCTAGACTTGATGTCTATTTAAAACGATGACCATTTTGTTCTTTCAGTTGCTAATGATGGCTAAGCTATATGTGGCTCTGATATGAGAATAGATAAACAAAAAGATATTTTTCTTTCTTTTCCACAAAAAGCAGCGATACATAGAACAACATAATGACCATTTTCACTGCCAAAAACTAGGATGGTGATTTTCTGTATCTTCAAAACTCATAATGATGGGCCTCAATCTTTGGATATTTTGTGGATGAGAACAGTCAATACATCACCCAGAAGCAGCTTTTTCGTGATGAGCATGCAGTTTCTTTATAATCAGGGAAAAATAGGCTTAAATGTCATTATGCACAATTTTGAATGTACCACATGATCATAATAACTTTAAGACAAAAATGAATAGGAAAAGGATTTGAAGGAAATGCACCCAACTGTTAACTTGGATGATGTTTGTTTTGGGTGATGAAAGTATCCGAATTTTTTTCTTCTACATTTTTCATTTCCAAACCTTTGGAACTGGAAAAGAAATCCAGGCATTAATAATGGAAAAATATAACTGGTAAAAGCATCAGACTAAACAAAGACATGACCCATGTTGTGACCATCTCTGCTGGCACCGTGAGAAGCTCTGGGGGAGGTTGGATGCTGACCTGAGTTTGGGAACCAGGTGAACTCCTCACCCTGGGAAGGGACATGGTGAGGTGAGGCAGAAAGAGGAGAGCTTGGGGACAGCTCCTCAAATCCTCCCTTGGCACCGTCATACCCTGCCACTTTCTTGCACAAATTGGAAGCTGCTATCTGGACCATTGGTTGCAACATCTACCAGACTGGGGACTCAAGGGATTTGGGGGCAAATATAGAAAACCACATGTGACAGCAGCACATGGAAGCTTTGCCTGGCCATGTTTTGCCAAGTTTGCATTTAAGAATGCCCCTCGCTGCAGGGGTTCAGAATGCCTACTCTGAAGGGGCAGAGAGCAAGGAAACTAAGCATAGAAAATGATCCAAGTGGGGACTTCCCAGTCTAGGCGATGTCGCTCAGCAGAGGCTTCCTGGTCAGCAAGCTCTGACAGGCAGCGGTGGCTTTGGGCTCTCTCTTACAGGTAGATAACAGGTGTCCCAGGGGGTGATGGGACACACAAAGGGGACAGATTCTAAGTGCCTGAAAATTTGGGCAACTTTCAAAAGAATTGACTGTGTAAACATCTGAGTTTGGCATCAGAAGACTTTTAAGTGGTCCTGTCTCAGCCTACAGCACCTCCAGTTCATTTCTCTACCAACAGAGTACCATCAGACACAGCACAGATGTCTGATTAGGGGTTGATGAGAATAGGTGTAGGCTGTGTAGCCTCTTGTAAACCATGTTGCTACATCCTCTCCATGCCACCAGAGACTATGGATTCTACCCAAGGGCTGCGTCTTGTGTGTTGGTCTCCCTGAGAGTAGTGCAGGCTGGGGCTGTGGTGTGGTGGGCGGGTTCTATAACTATAGTGGAAAACAATTAGGAATTAATGACAAAGGGCCAGCTCTAAAATCTGATGTCTTTAGAAACTAAGTGGCTGTTGCTGTGGACAAATATCTGAGAAAAGCAAGTTAGAAGAGGCAAGATGTATTTTGGCTCACAGTTTTGGAGGTGTCATTTCATGGTTGACTGGTTCCATTGCTGTGGGCCTGAGCTGAGGCAGAACATCATGGCAGAAGGGAGTGGTGGAGCAAAACTGCTCACCTCATGGCAGACAGGAGGTAGCAAGAAAGGGAAAAGCCAGAGAAGAAGGGGCCAGGGACCAGATACAGAGCCCACTCCCTTTAACAAGACCCCATTTCCTGTTTCCATCCCCTCCTAACAATACTATCAAATTACGATCTTTTCAGTGGATGGCTCCAGTAATGAAATTGAAGCCTTTATCATCCACTTACCTCCCATAAGCCCATTACAATAAGCCTTCAATATGCTAAAATTTGGGGGCACATATTAGATCCCAACCATAACAGTGGTCTATTATTTAAGAGCCTATGGGTTAAGAAGGCCACCATAGAGTAAGTAAATTAGGACATTTAGAACTCAATGGTAATAATGGTTCATATCAAAATTTTGAGACACACTTAAAGCGGTTTCAAAAGTGAGATTCATCACTTGAAATAAATTTATCAGGAAATAAGAGAGAAAAACAAATCAGTACAGCTTTCCACTCAAGAAGTTTTAAAAAATCAGTGCAGTAAGCCCCCCAAAACAAGACAGAATGACAGAGCACTGATAAGGCCAGAAATCAAAGAATGAAACAAAACCCAACATTACTCCAATCTCTGCCTCCGTTGACAATGGTGTTCATGCTGTGTGTCTGTCACTCCTCGTCTTCCTATAACACAGTAAGGTCATACTCCAGGAAGACCTTATCTTAACTAATTACACCTACAACAACTCTATTTCCGAATAAGCTCACATTCTGAGGTTCCCAAGAGGACATGAATTTGTGGGATACTTACTTCTAAGCCAGCACAATTGCCCTCTGTTGGCTTAATTTTATCTTAGGTTGACTTTTGGCATTATCTAAATTATTAGGAATGTAGTTAATTCTTCTGTCCTTCAGTTGCTTTCCCCACGAGGCTTTGGTTAATAAAACCAAATCAACAGCTATCCGTGCATGTGCTCATTCCACAGACATTTATTAGGCAGATGCCACATGTCAGGGGTGGTGCTAATGAGGAAATTGAGGAGTTCACACATAAGGTTATAAACAGAAAATCACAACAACTAGAAGGAGCTGCTAACCTGTGGGGCACAGAGAAGAAAGCCTGGTCCAGTCAAAAGTGCACCCTGAGGTAAGACCATGGGAGGATGAGGAGGAACTTACTGGTGAATTAAAAAAAAAAAGAGGATTTGGGTAGTGGGACAGCACATCAAAGGCACAGAGGCAGAAACAACACTGATACACACATTTCAGGCTGACTGGAGGCAGCAAAACTTGTGTAAACATCATCACAGACAAGAGGACAGACAGACGGGAGCAGGGACTTCAGCCCACGGGTGACAGGGAGCACTGTAAGCAACAGACTGAAATAAGCGTATGAATTTTTAAAATATTTTTCCTGGAGAGCAGTGGGGAGGATGGACCAAAGGGGAAGGGACTTGAGTCAGGGACTCAAATGTCTTTCACCCCAGGCACAGGAAGGTGTTGGCATGGCCTCGAGCATCCGCTTCTGGTTGAGGAGAAGGGTGCAGGGGAAACAATGAACGGAGTTGTGGGGAGAGAGGCGATTCAGGCAGGATCCCTAGTTTCTAGTGAATGTTGCCTTGGTGCACACCCTGAGTAAGGCAGGAAACGGGTGGAAGAGGTTTGGTGGGTGTGGCACCCACAGCCACTTCCCATTTGGAGTTGCACGGATTCCTGTTTGTGCAATGTGAGGGGATGCTCTGGTGGATGGCTGGGTGCAGCAATGGGAAGAAGGAAGGAAAATAAGAAGTTACAAATGTAAACCTGAGAAT
>PVJO010018439.1:0-36688 GCA_004026905.1 Hystrix cristata | reverse complement strand
AACACTAAGATACCATCTCACTCCAGAAAGAATAGCTATTATCAAGAAATCAACCAATAACAAGTGCTGGCGGGGCTGCGGGGAAAAAAGGAACCCTCCTGCACTGTTGGTGGGAATGTAGACTGGTCCAACCACTGTGGAAATCAGTGTGGAGATTCCTCAGAAAACTACAACTAGAGGTTCCATTTGACCCAGCTATTCCTCTGCTGGGTATCTTCCCAGAAGAATTAAAATCATCATATCACAGTGATATATGCACAACCATGTGCATAGCAGCACAATTTGTAATAGCTAAGTCTTGGAAACAACCTAAATGCCCAACAACTGATGAATGGCTAAAGAAGATGTGGTTCTTCTACACAATGGAGTACTACACCACCATAAAAAAGGATAAACTAGAGTCATTTGTATGTAAATGGATGTTCCTGGAGAACATACTATTAAATGAAATAAATCAGACACTTGTTAGTACACATCGAATTGTTTCTCTGATATGAGAAACCATAAATGTAAACAAGGACAAAGGGGTAGAATAGATACTATGTTTAAAAAAAAAAGAGATAGTATTCAAAAGAGAGGAGAGCTAGATAGGGAAAAGGGGGATAAAGAAGAAGGTTAAAAGAAAAGTAAGATGAAAGGGGAAAAAATGGTAAAGTGTAACTACACTTGTTGCAAATAGGGAGGGGTCGGTGAATGGAAGAGAGGGGAGGGGAAGGGGGGAAGAGGGGGACAAACCAAGATGCATCATGTACAGGTACAAAATAACCATGGTGATTATGATCATTATGTATACAATGTACCATTACATGTTCTTGGTAAAAATAAAAAATTTTAAAAAAAATTTCAATGCTCTAAAGAAAGAAGTTAAATTATCCCTACTTGTAGATAATATGATCCTATACATGGAAGACTCTAAAGAATCCACCAAAAGACTTTTTTGGAGTACTGGGAATTGAACCCACTGCCTTTACATTGAGCTACATATCACCCCTTTTTGTAATTTTTAAAAATGGGAGGGTGCTGGGGATTGAACTTGGGGTCTTGCACTTGCTAGGTAAGCACTCTACCACTGAGCTAAATCCTCAACTGTAGTTTTTTAATTTTGAGAGAGATTCTTGCTAAATTGCCCATTCTAGTCTCAAAATTGCAATCCTCCTATCTCAACCTCCTAGAGTGCAAGGATTACACACATGTGCTACCATCCTAGTCAAAAGTTTTATATTTGAAAAACAAATCCAGCAAAGCAGCAAAACACAAATCAGTATTTAAAGAAATACTTTTTCAATGTACAATAGCAAATTCACTGAGAAATAAGCCAGGAAAAAATTCCATTTACAAAACAGTGAAGAAAGAAATTGAAGAAGGCACTAGAGGATGGAAAACCTCCCATGTTCATAGATTGGCAGAATTAATATTGTTTAAAAGGCTGTTTAAAAAAGATTTTTAAAAAAGCCTGTATTGCTGAAAGTGATCTGCAGTTTCAATGTAATCTTCATGAAAATACCAATGACATTCTTCACAGAATTAGAAAAAAAGAAACCCTAAAATTGATATGGAAATGCAAAAGACCCAGAATCTTGAGTGAAAAGAGCAATGCTGGAGGCATCACAATACCCAATTTCAAAGTATCCTGCAGAGCCACAGTAACAAAGACAACATAGTACTGGCATAAAACAGACACACAGACCAGTGGAACAGAACAGAGGTGTTATGACTTGTACCTAGATGTCCCCCCCAAAGCTTCGTGTGGTCATAGGTGGGGCTTTTCAGAGGTGGTTGGATCTAGGTGGTGTGATGCTGGGATCAAGGACGTGATGCTGGAATTGATTCATGGTGCGATGCCAGAATTAAGAGTATGAGTGCTATCTGCCCTGACAGTGGGGAGCCTGGATAAAGTATAAGAGACAGAAAGAAGGCCGTGGTGGTGGTGGCGGCAGCGATGGTGGTGGTGGTGGTTGCTCACCTTTTGCTGCCTTCTGCCTGCCTGCTCTGTGATGTCCCTCTGCCATGCTAGCCTGCCCTGGAGCCAGCCAGCTATGAACTGAGACGTCTGCAAACCGTGAGCTACAATAAACCTTTCCTCCCTGAACTTCAGGTGTCAGGTATTTTGTCTTGGCACTGGAAAAAGTAACTAGGACAAGAGGACACAGAAATAAACGCACACTCCTATGACCATCTGATTCTTGACAAGGGGGCCAAAAACATACATTGGAGAAAAGATAGATTCTTTAAAAATACTGCTGGGTAATTGGTTATTCACATGCAAAAGATTAAATTTACATCTCTATTTTTAGATCTGCACAAAAATCAAAATGGGTCCAAGACCAGAAACTTTGAAATTGCTATAAGAAAACCTAGAGGAAACATTTCAACACATAGCCATAGGCAATGTCTTCCTGAATAGGACACCTACAACTCAGGAAATAATGGCAAAAACTCACCAAAGGGATTGCAACAAAACAAAAACCTTCTGTGCAGCAAAAGAAACCATTAACAGCATGAAGGAATAGGCTATAAGATGGGAAAAAAAAATCTTTCCAAGTTACCCTTCTGACAGAGGACTGATACCCAGAACATATAAAAATCTCAAAAACTTAGCACCATAAGAACCTGTAATCCAGCAAGTAAATGGGGAAATGACCTGAACAGAAGATTTTCAAAAGAAGTACAAATGTCCAACAAGTATATGGAAAAAAAAAAAAAAGTCCAACACTTTTAGCCATCAGGGAACTGCAGATCAAAACTACACTGAGATTCCATTTAACCCCAGTCGTCATCAATAATACAAAAAACAATAAATGTTGGAAAGTATGCAGGGGGAAAGGAACAATCATACACTGTTAGAGAGAATGCAATTTAGCACAGCCTGGGGCTGGGGATTTAGCTCAGTGGTTACAGTGCTTGCCTCACAAGCACAAGGCCCTGAGTTCGATCCCCGGCACCAAAAAAAAAAAAATATATATATATATATATATATATACATATAGCACAGCCAATATGAAATTCAATATGGATGTTCTTCAAAATACGAAAAATAGAATTACCAAATAATCTAGCTATACCACTCCTTGGTATATAACTGAAGAATTAGCACACTATGGAAATACCTGCATATCTATGTTTATTATGGTACAATTCACAATAGCTGAAACATAAAATCAGCCTAGGTGCCCATCAGTGGATGAACAGATAAAGAAAATATGGTATATCTATACAATTGTGTATTATTTAGCCATAAACAAGAATAAAATTGGCAAAAAAAATGTATGGAACTAGAGATGATCATATTAAGTAAAATCAGTCAGACTCAGAAAGACAAGTATCACATCTTTTCCCTACTATGTGAAATTTAGGGGGAAAAAAGATGACCTGAAAGTACAAGAGAAAATTAGACAAGAGAAAAGGGGAAGAAAGGGGAAGGGGGTCAAGCCAGGGTATCGTGGAGATGGATATGATCAAAATATGTTATATGCATGCATGAAAATGCCACAATGAAACCTAATATTTTGTAAAATTAATAACATTAATGAAAATATATATGAGAAACTAAATAATAAAAAGAATCTATGACCACAGAAACTTCATTTGTCTTAATATATTCCCTTTCCCTTTGACATCTTTTACAATGTAATTTTATGAAAATATTAACTATTCCAATTCTTTTTTAATTTTTAATTTTTATTCATACATATTTGCAGTACATAACGACTATATTCATTGTGGGAAATTGGTACATGTACATAACTCATCTCAGTTATTTTATTTTTCCCCTTCTCTCCCACCATCTTTTAAAAGATTTTTTTACCTGCATTGTTTATTTATCTTAGAAGTTCTTATAAACTAAATGATCATACTTATAGATGAACAGCCAGGCTAACAGGCCAAAACATATATAAAACTCAAGATAATTATAAAAAACCAATGTACACTTTTTTTTTTTTTTGGCTATGTAGTTCAGGCTGGCCTTGAACTCAGTATGTAGTCCGGCTGGCCTCATACTCAAAGCAATCTTCCTTGCCTCATTCTCCCAAGTGCTGGGATTAACAGGCATGCACCACCACGCCCAGCCCAAGGTACACTTATAGATAAAATGTCCATGCTGGATTAACGATCACTTTTTTCTCCCTCTTTTTTCCTATTATAAGTCTTTTATTCTGCACTTTATTAATACACTGGAATTCTCATGTAAGAGAAACCATCAATGTTTAAGCTTCTGTGTCTGATTTACTTCACTTAAAATTATGGTCTCACTTTACATCCATTTTCCTACAAATGATTCAAATGTGTCCTTCTTTATGGAAGAGTATTACAATGGTACCTTGATTTATGAACTTAATGAGTTTTGTGATTTTGGAGATGATGGCTTTGTTCGTGTGCAGAAGATGACCATGGTCCTGTTTGTCACCCAATGTGGAGTTTGCAAACAGAAGCAAAATTTTCCTGAATGCTCTCGTTTGTGAACCAAATTGTTTGCAAACAGAAGTATTCCTGAACCAAGGTAGTACTATACTCTACTGTGTACAAACACCATTGTCATAGATGGACTGAGTTGGTGTGGTTTTGGGTGTAGAAGATCCACCTGAGGATTGTTGCCAACACAACATAAAGGAGAACGGGAGCAGAAGACAATGGCTGGCTGTTTCAAGAGAAGCTCTGTTGTGGCTGGTTCTCCTGAAGGGAACTCGGCTGTTGTAGCCACAGAAAAAGCTCAGGGTCTTGCTACCTTTGAGGATGGCTGCTGTTCACTTTTGGGAGTTCTGGTCTTCATCTTTGCTGCAAGCATCGTATCCTGGTTCCAGAACAGATTTCTTCACCATTTTAGTGCAGACACTGATGTACATGGGACATTGCTGTGGGCTCCCAGCCCTTAATTGGATCTTTTGGGTGTCCAGTGCATAGTAGATGTTCTGCACCCTTCCTGCATTTGGCTTGTGTATGTGAATTTGTAATTTGTAAATGTCCTATATTAAATCTGCTCTCTTGCAAACCACTGACTCTAGAAAAGTAACTAGTACAACCATATTTTCTCTATCTACTCATTTGTTAATGGACATATAGGCTGCTTCCAGGATTTAGTTATTATGAACTATATTGCTATAAACATGGGTATGCATGTATCACTGTGATTTAATGTCTTTAACTCTTTGGGGAAGATATGTAGAAGGGGAATACCTGGGTCAAATGGAATTTTTATTTTTAGTTTTTTGAGGAATTTCCATGCTGATATCTATAATGACTGTACTAGTTTACACTTGCACCAAAAATGTAGATGTGCTCCTTTTTCCCCCTGCAGCCTCGCCAGCATTTGTTGTTATCTGATTTCTTGATAATAACCATTCTTTCTGGAGTGAGGTTGATCTCAGTGTTGTTTTCATTTGCATTTCTCAACTGACCAGTGATGTTAAACATTTTTTCATTAATTTACTGGCCATTTGTACTTCTTCATTTGAGAAGTATCTATTCATTTCAGATCCCCATTTTTAGACTGAGTCTTTAAATTTGGAAGATCTAATTTTTTGAGTTCTTTATATATTCTAGGTATTAGTCCTTTGTCTGAGGAGTAGCTGGCAAATTTTTTTTCTCATTAGTAATTTTGCTTTCTCTAGTCTTGTGAGGTATGCTATTGAAATTTCCATTGAAATTGTATTAAATCTGTATAACAGTTTGGAAATATGGCCACTTTGACTATATTGGTTCTGCCTATCCAAGAACAGGGGATGTCTTTCCATTTTCTGATGTGTTCTTTGATCTCCTAATTTCTCTCTCCATAAATTTCTTATTGGTGTACAGGAACACTATTAATTTTTGATTGTTGACTTTGTATCCTGCTATGTTATTGAATTTTGTTAATAATTCTAGGAGTATTTTGGAATTTTGGGTGGTCTTCTATGTAGAGGATCATGTCATCTGTAAATAATGATAATTCAACTTCTTCCTTTGCTATGTGTATCCCTTTTATTTCCTTTTCTTGTCTAATTGCTCTAACATTTTGAAAACTGTACTGAACATGAGTGGTGATAGCAGACATCTTTGTCTTGTTCCTCATTTTAGAGGGAAAGTTTTCAGCTTCTCTCCATTTAGTATGATGTTGGCTGGTGGTTTGTCATAGACGGCTTGTATCAGATTGAAATAAAAACCTTCTATAACTATTTTCTTCAGGGTTTTTATCATGAATGGATGTTTGATTTTGCCAAATGATTTTTCTGTATCTATTGGAAATAATCATGTGATTTTTGTCCTTGCTTCTGTTTATGTGGTGTATTACATTTATTGATTTACATATGTTGAACACCCCACATCCCTGGGATGAATCCTGCTTTGTCATGGTGTATATTTTTCTTGATTTGCTGTATTCTGTTTGCCAGTATCTTATTGAGGATTTTTTTTATTGAGGATTTTTGCATCTGTGTTCACTGAAGAGATTGGCTTACTGTTCTCTTTTTTGATTGGGTCCTTTTCTGGTTTTGAAATCAGGGTATTGCATTAGGAGTACTGCTTCCCTTATGATTTCATTAAAGAGTTTAAGAAGTATTAGCATTAGATCTTCTCTAAAGTTCTTTTAGAATTTGACAGTAAGCCCGTCAGGACATGAGTTTTTCTTGGTAGTTTTTATATTACCTCTTCAATTTCACTGACTGAAACTGAACTATTCAGGATATTTATATCTTCTTGGCTCAGCTTTGATAGTTTATACATACCTAGGAATTTATCCATTTATTCTGAATTTTTCATTTTATTAGAATACAGGTTTTCAAAGTAGTTACCAATTGTCTTCTGGATTTTGGCAGAGTTCATTGTGATTTCAACTTTTTCACCTTTAGTTGCACAGACTTGGGTCTTTCCTTCCTTATTTTGGTAAGAGTGGCTAAGGGTTTGTCTGTTTCTTTAAATGTTTTGAAGAACCAACTTTTTAATTCACAGATTCTTTGTATTTGGGGGCAGTCTCGATTTCATTAATTTCAGCATTGGTCTTTATCGTTTCCTTCCTCATAATAGCCTTGGATTTGGATTTTTCTTCTTTTTCTAGGACCTTGAGTTGCCTCATTAGGTTATTTCTTTGAGCCAGCTCTGTTTTTCTGATATGAGAATTCACCACCATAAACTTTCCTCTTAGGACTGCTTTCACTGTGTCCCCTAGGTACCAGTATGTCATCCTGGCTGTATTAGTTACCTTTCTAGAACCAATGGTTTTCAAGAGAGCAGATTTAATACAGGACATTTACAAGTCACAGTATTCACCCATAAGCCAAATGCAGAGGGTGCTAAATGTCTGTCTATGCACTGGAGACCCAAAAGACCCCACCAAAGGCAGGGAGCCCATAGCACTGTCCCGTGTACATTTGTATCTGCAGATGACGACTGAAGAAACCTTTGCTGGAACCAGGATATGACGCTAGCAGCAGAGATGAAGACCAGACCTCCCCTTAAGCAACAGCAACCATCCTCAATGACAGTAAGGCCCCGAGTTCCTTCTTTAATGAGAAAAGCCGAGTCCCTTTCAGGAGAACCAGCCATAGCAGAGCTTCTCCTGGGAAACAGCTTGCCACTATCTTCTGCTCCCATTCTACTTTATGTTGTGTTAGCAATAATCCTCAGATGGATCCTCTGCCACCAGAACAATACCAACTCAGTCCAGCTGGGTGTTCTGGCTTAAAATGACCACAATAATAAATCCACCACACTGGCATTATTGTTTGATTGTAAGAACTGTCGAATTTCTTCCTTAATTTCATCTGTGAACCACTGATTATTCAAGAGGTTATTGTTTAATTTCCGTGTGTTTGCATAGTATCTATGGTTTCTTTTACCATTAATTTCTATGATCTGATAATTTGCATAGTATAATTTCAATTGTTTTGCAATTACTCGAGCATGCTTTATGGGATAGTATGTGGTCTATTTTTGAGAAAGTTCCATATGCTGCCAAGAAGAGTGTGTATTCTATTGTTGGATGGAACACTATAGATATATATTAAGTTCATTTCTTTAAAGGTTTGAGTCATCTCTGGTAATTCTTTATTGATTTTTTTTTGTCTAGTTTATTTGTCTATTCGTGACAGTAGGGTACTGAGCCCCCTCATAACAATTATGTTGGTGTTTGTCTGAGTTTTCATGTCTATTAGTGTTTGTTTTATGAAGTTGGATATGCCAGTAGTATTTGGGCATATATGTTTATAATTGCTACCTCTTCCTATTGAATTGTTCCCTTAACCAATATGTAGTGACCTTCTTTTTCTCTTCTGACCAGTCTTGGGTTGAAATCCACTTTGTCTGAAATTAGGATAGCTACTCCTGCATTTTTCCAGATTTCTGTTGCATGGAATATTGTTTTCCATCCTTTGATTTTTAATCTTCTTTTTAAATTGAACATGATTCTTGTATCCTGCATACCATTGGGCTTTGTTTCTTGATCCATTCTGCCAATCTGTGTCTTTTGACTGGGGAATTGAGACTATTCACATGAAGTTATTACTAAGAGATACTAATTCCTGCCATTGTGTTATTTTCCTCTTGTTGATTTAATTTTTTTTTCCTTTTGCTTCACTGCTCATCTCACCAGGTATATTTATTCTTTTTGACTTATTAGCATTGTTGGTTTCATTGTCTCTTTCTGGGATGTCTTTGAGAATTTTTTTGTAATGCTGGCTTTGCATTCATGAATTTCTCAAGGTCCTTCTTGTCATGGAAATACCTCATTTCTTGTTCATGTTTTGTATAATTTTGATTAGTTCATCTGACTTTTTATTAGTGCCTTCTGAAAGCTCCTCAATTATTTTAGTTATACTTCCATTATCTGTTTAGTTATATCTTTTGTGATCCTGTTGACTATCTCTTTGACTTGTTCTCTAACCTCCTGTTACCCTTTCCAGTAATTCAGGTGTGCAGCCTATGCTACTCTTCCTCTTGGTGTCCCCTGGATTAGCTTTAGAGAAACTGGAGTTTTGAGAGGTATTTTGTTGCCTTGTCGTCTAATACTTCTGCTTTTTGTTCATTTGTTTTGTGTTGAGGTTTACGGATGCTTAGAGTGTAAAGATTTTGTTGCTCATATAAAGAGCTCTTTAGTTGTTTTTCAGTGATGTACTTTGGGCGTGGCTAACTATAATCCTTCACCACAATCCTAAAATTCAACCACTTTGGTTAATTTGGGAGGGGAGGATAAGCATAATTAGTTCAACAACCAAGTTCTCTGAGAATGTACTCTAGTATTGTTAATGTCACAAAGATAATCTGAGTGTTGGCTTACAGAGAAATAGGGACAATTATGTGGGCCTGTTAATACCAATTATATCAGCTACAGTGCTATCATCCAAGACAAGATGAATATTAACATACTATAAGAACCCATTATGTGCCACTCTTAATCCTAGAGAAGAAGTCTACAATTACGATGTAAACATTAAGACAACCTAGGTATTGACTTACAGCTCATATGTACTAAATGAGCAGCCATATTTTTGCTAATGGTAGAAACAAATTCAACAGTAATTTTACAGAGCTAACTATCAAAAGATTAACAACACTTTATGATTATACTATTAAAGATGTGGGGCTTGGGAAAGGGAAAATGCAAGAGGAAAACTTTGAAATCTTAAACTCTATCATATGAGAAGGACAGAGGAGTGATACAAAGGATCTTATTGGGAAGTAGAAGGATGGTTATAGACTTTAGTGTAGGTAAAAGAAAAAACTGACAAGAAATAAAAGAAAAAGAGGGAGAAAAATAAATTATATACAGAGTAAAAATAAGGAGAAAAAACAAAGGGAGAATAGGAAAAAAAATTAAAAAGGAGAAAAAGAAATTAGAAGCATGAAGAATAACAAAAGAAAATTTCCACAAGTCACAATAAAATGGTGAGGAAAGGAGAAAGGAAAGAAGAAAAAAAGAAAAAAAAACAAAGCAAAAACAACACACACTCACAAAACAAAAACAAAAACAAAATAAAAGCATTTTCTCTGTGATTTAACTTGTGTGGTTTTCCTCCAGGATCTATCATCTTGGGGCCATATTTAAGACCTGTTCCTGCTCATGTTGGCAAATAAAGAAGGCAGTCAGTCCCAGATCCATGCTTGATGCAGGCACAAGCAGGCAGTAGTATTAGGGTGAGGGTACCAATTTTGGGACTTTCAAATCCAGAGCAATTCAGGCTGAGTCTGGCTGGGAGGGTAGGGCCTGTGTCCTTTAGCTTAAAATCCTCAGGGGGTCTTTTGCTAGGCTGACCACAGCTTGCTCTCTCCTAAGGCTGTCCCTCACCCAGTCACTACAGGAACACAACACTGGGAGTCCTGAGTTGGATGCATCCCCTGGCTGCTCTGAGTCTGGGGCTCAAATGATCGTCCCCTCTCTAGAATGGCACCCAGAAAGGCACTTTGTCCAGGGGTTATGGTGGGCACTTGGACTGGACTCACTCACCAGCTGCTGCAGCACACAACATCCACCTGTCCGTTCCACTGCCATGTTTATTCCTGAAGCCCTCTGGAGCCCCCACTTTCACTTTGTCTCTGTAGATTCAGTTTCCCTTTCTTGTGAATCACAAGCCGGGTGCTAGGGAGAAAGTGCAGATTGTCCCCTCACTTAAAGTTGTGTTTCATCTCTTCAATTTCTCTGTAGGTTTTAATTTTCTTGTCAGAGCCTTCCTGGCCCCCCGGGGTCTATTTCCCTCATTTTTTTTCTTGCCCAGGTTGTTATTTTTCAGTGTCTGGAGTCTCAATTTCAGAGAGCCTGAGTTGTTGTTTAGCAGCACTCTGCCATTTTCCCACAAGTCCAACTATTCCAATTCTAAATAGTCATTTTTATTTAAAAATTATTTTTTCTAAACATCTGTAAGATAGTAAAATTCCACTGGTAATTCGGTTTCTATTACATAATATGACACAGACTTTATTCTCTTATACTTAGATTGTCAGACTGGATTTTTATGGACTTTTTTCAGTTTTGTTTTGTTTTTGGTGCTGGGAATCGAACTAGAGGCCTTATGCTTGCAAGGCAAGCACTCTAACCACTTAGCTAAATCCCCAAATAGCCTGGATTTTTAATGCAAATTTATTTTTTTATTATTATTATTATTATTATTATTATTATTATTATTATTATTAGGTTCTGGGGATCGAACTCGGGGCCTTGTGCTTGCTAGGCAAGTGCTCTACCACTTGAACTAAATCCCCAGCCCCTATTTTTTTAATTATAAAGGTGATATTAAAATGTTGTGAAACCTTGAAGAGAAGAAACTCAAGCATTTCCCTACATATCAAACTTGAGCCCTGGCCAGGCAAGGCTGCACTAGCCTATAATCCCAGCACTCTCAGAGGCTGAGGCAGGAGGATCACGAGTTCCTGCCTAGTATGGGCAACTTAGTGATTCAACCAGACACTGTCTCAAAATAAATTTTAGAAGTACTTTTTTTTTTCCTTTGGTGCTGGGGATCAAAATAAATTTTAAAAAGGACTAAGAATGTAGCTTAGTATAAAGGCCCTGTGTTCAATGTCCAGTACTGTAAACAAACAAGCAAACAAAATATAAAACACAACCTCATTCTTGAAGTGTCTGACCCAGTAGCATTAGCTGGAAGTTTACAAAAAATGCAGACTATTATGCCCATGTCAAGCCATTTAATCAGAATATCACTGGTTTTTACCTTTTAAAAAAAATCACTGTATAAGTCAATACCTAAACTCATCAAAGCATGTCCTACCAAGCAGCTCCCTCCTTCCCAAAAATATTTACTGAGTACCTACTATACGTCAAGTATTATACTAAATGTTATTTTCACCTACAAGATTTCTTTCAGAACTGACTTGAGAATTCATGAAGTGATAGCCTCCTTTTGAACTGCTTTCTTGGGCTAATCAAGTAGTTTACCAACTTCACAGCGGTGCACAACAACTCACTTCAAAGTGGTTCCACTTCTCTTAATTTCTATTTCTCATTCAAATATCTAAAAGCCCCCACCCAGTACACAGGGCCTTTTCTCTGAGCTATAGCCTCAACTCTTTTCCATTTTTTACTCTGAGACAGGGTCTCGTCAAATTACAGAATTGACCCGCCTGGGTTTGAACTTCAACTCCTCCTGCCTCAGCCTCTTAGACTGCTGTGATTACAGGGATATGCTGCCATGTCCAGCTGAATTTTCCTTAATATACTCACACCTACCATTTAAAGCTGAAAAATTCAGGGAAAAGGAATTGAAATGAGTATTTCACAGTTGATCTTACAGAACACATTTTGTTTGCTTTAGGCAGCTTCCATAAAATTTTGTGTTTGGAAATTTAAAACATATATGTTTTTTAAGTTCAAAGGAATCCCAGAAAGGTGCTATTTAAAAAACAAATCTTGGGATATTCCTTCACAGAATAATTTTTCCAGAGAAAAGAAACTTTGTTGACACAAATAGCAGGGTGACATACTCCCAACATAACTACGGTATACTTGAATAAAAGCTCACTACATTACACTGCCCTTTAAACTTCAGAAGATACATATAAATATTACACACTTTCTTTTAATTAGCTGGCAAACAACGTTCCTCCATGCAGACCACAAAAAAATTGGCAATATTATGCAGGAAAGCACATTTAAGTGACTATTAAGAGTAACCTGGAGAGCTGAGCATGGTGGCACACACCTGTAATACCAGCACTCTGGGAGGATGAGGTGGGTGGATGAGGCAGGAGGATGGCAACCTCGTGTCCAGCCTGGGCAATTCAGCAACTTAGTAAGACTCTGACTGAAATAAAAAATAAAAAGGGTTGAGGATATAATTAAGTATAAAGCCTCTGGGTTCAATCCCCAGGTAGACTAGTCCAACCACTATGGAAATCAGTATGGAGACACCTCAAAAATCTAAATCTGCAGGTTCCATTTGATCCAGCTATTCCCCTGCTTGGTATCTTCCCAGAAGAATTAAAAATCTCATACCATAGAGATATATGCACAACCATGTTCATAGCAACACAATTTGTAATAGCTAAGTCTTGGAAACAACCCAAATGCCCAACGATCAAGGAATGGCTAAAGAAGATGTGGCTTTTCTACACAATGGAGTACTACTCTGCCATTAAAAAGGATAAACCAGAGTCATTTGTAGGTAAATGGATGCACCTTGAGAACATACTCTTAAGTGAAATAAATCAGTCATGCATGAGTACACATCAAATTGTTTCTCTGATATGAGAAACCATAAGTCTACATAAAGACAAAGAGGCATAATAGATACTAGGTAAAAGAAAGATAATATTCAAAAGAGAGGAGAACTAGAAGGGGAAAAGAAAGAAGGGAAAAGGGAAAAAAATGGAAAAATGGAAATAAACCTGCTGTAAATAAGGAAAGGGGGAAACGAAAGGGGGGAACAGAAGGGAGGGGCGGGGAAGGGGGGAACCAAGATACATCATGTATAGGTACAAAATAACCATGATAAATGGGATCTTTATGTATACAATGTACCAATGCATGTTCTTGCTAAAAAATAAAAATTAAAAAAAAGAATAATGTGGAAACAGAAGTTTTAATAAAATATCAAAAGGGGGCAGTGTGCAGCAAAAGTTACATGTATAAAAAGTGCTTTGGGGTGCAGGAGATAAAGTAGGACTATGTGCTGAGTAAATGGCAGCTGGTCTACAGATCTGTGCAGGAGCCTAAGGTCTTTTCTTTGCTTGAGGGCAGGTCATTGCTTCCTTTTCCCAAAAGGCCCTCCTGAGTCACTGAGCCTGACCTTTGGAGCCCTCAGGGATCTGACTCTCAAGGCCATAGTGCTTTTCTTAATTTATCTGTTTCCCAGCTTTTCCTGTAATTTTTGATGTGCAAAGTCCTCACATCAGTGAATACCGGATACTGTACTTCTCCATAATGGGTAAGCGTCATTTGAAGGAACACGGAACATTGCAGAAACCAGGGAAATGAATACTATAAACCTCCCAGTTAGAGGACCTTGTCAGAAATGAGATTTGCAAAGATCCCATCACCTGCTTCCTGAATGCTCCGGGACTATCTCATCTGTTAAAGGAGAACATCACAGCAACCCTCCCTTGTGGGGGTACAGTGAAGAGCAAATGGACAAAGAATTTGCAAGCGGGGTCCCAACATCAGAGCAGTATCAGTGTAAGCTATCATTATGTCCTCCTCTGTAAAGTGGGGATGGCAGCACAGAACTCCTGCCAAGTAGGGTGTAGATGAATCTTAATTACATAATGTTTAAAATACAATGCGTTCTTGACGCTGGCATCCGAATGTGAGATACAGCCCCTCTGCGGGCCTCTCTGCCTCACACGTCAGCTGAGACTGTGGTTCAGAGAAAATGCAGTATTTTCAGGGCAATTGTCACCGAGCATGAGTGTGTGTGTGTTTGTGTAGGGGGACGAGGACGCAAAGAAACCTTTGTGATCGCGTGGAACGTCTCAGTGCTGACTGAAATGCCGGCAGAAAGACCCAGTCGACGTCCGGCCGCCCAAGCCTCGGAGCCCGCCCGTCCGCTGTAGCCGCAGCGCCGCGGTCCACACACAGGAAAGCGGGAGTAGCGGGGGCGGAGCCTGGGAGCAGGGGAGGCGTGGGAGCGGGACAGAGGGGCAGCCCCGAGGGCGCCAGCCAATCGGAGCGCGCTCCGCCCTCAGCCAATCACCGGCCGCCGAGCCCGGCAAATCTGCCCGGCAGTGCGGGGCGGGGCTGCTGGGCGCCGGGGTGCAGCCGGCTCCACTTCGGAGCACTTTCAGGAAGCCGCCCGGCGGGGGCGGTCGTGCGAGGGTCCGCGAGCGAGTGGCGGGCAGGCCCGGGATCTGGGCCAGCCCCGTGCGGTCCGCAGAAGCATAAATCCCGGCAGAGCCGGGGCGCGGCGCGCACGTGTGCGGACCCCGCGGGTCCTCGGCTGCGCGGGCACCTGTCGGGTGCGTAGCTCCGGGCGTGGCTGCTCCGCGGACGCCCCTTCCTGTGGGATTTCTCTCCAGGGGCCTGCGCGCCTCCCTCAGCTCCAGAGGGGAACGTAAGAAGTTTAACGGGGCCGAGACTGAGCAGATTAAAAGAGTATAGAGCAGAGGCTGGGCCGAGAGGGTGGGAACCACCACCTCTTAGCCTTCGGCCGGAAGGACCGGCGTGACAGTGGTGGCCCTGACATGTCTAGAGAGCGCGAGCAGGGATGGTCACTGAGTGAGCCACACTGGTCGTAGCCTGGCCACTTTGTGGACGAGAGGGATGCTAGCATTTAGGAAAGCAAGGAGGAAACTCAGAATGGGGACCATCTGCTCCCCCAACCCCAGCGGGACAAAGACAGCATCGGAGGTCTGCAATGCTGACTGGATGGCCTCGCTCCCCCCTCACCTCCACAACGTCCCCCTTTCCCATCTGGCAATCCCAGGTATTTTTCTGTTCCTACTTGTTCACACTGTGTTGTAATTCTGCCATTTTAGTGTCGTTAATGGGTCTGGCTGCCTTTTCTATTGTGCTGAGAAAACAGTTGTCAGTGACCCCTCTTAATTCCAAACCAAGAACTTAACACCAAAGCAGCTGCTTTAAAGTGATTTAAGTACACAGCATCCTTGGCAAAAGGGACTGATCAGCACAGCATTGCTGTTTATTGCTTTTGCTTTGTTTATACTTCATAGCCTTACTCTGAAAATGTAAACCTATTCGTGATGCGGTTAGGGTATGTGAAGGGTGCACTTACTTGCATCACTTAAAGATAAAAAGGAGAGGTCAAGGGTAATGAATAAAAAGTCATTAACAATATTAGATCTGGATCAAAACTAAAATTGAAAAATACTTCCTTTCTCATTTATCTGACTTTGTCTAAGGAAGAAATGAAAAATAGATAAGCATTAGAGAGTAGGTTCAGAATTAGGGCTGAGCATAAAGACACATATTTTTGTTGTTGGAAATGCCAGAAATAGAGCTTGCAAGCTCTCATCACAGGCAGTCATTAGGTGTGATGAGGTGGTGATGTTCGAAGCTTTGTCAGGTGTCTGCCTGACTGATCTAGAACTGCAGCCTTGAAAAGCACTTCTCCAGCCATTGTCTCTCTGTTGGGGATTTTATTCCTCGACATTACTCTCACAGGATTTGTTAAACGTGTCCTTTTCCTTTCACTGGAAAGGTTATTTAAACCATAGTTTCTCGAGAAGGGGTTTAGACTACAGTAAGCTTGGCCTGGTGTGCTGAGCAGAGTCTACAATGCTGATACTTGGAAAGTACTCAAGGAGCAAGGGATGGACTTCTGCCAATCCTTTCTCACTTGGAGACAAAACAATTGAAGTTCACCTCTAGACTACCAGACAAACTCAAGCATTCCCTGGACTAGTCTGCATTTTTGGTGGCTGAAAATATGACCTTATGCAACCTCCAGGCTTTGCTTTCTATGCATGCGGAATAGCTGTGCTGACTTCAATTGTAGGCTTTCCTTGTTCACCTTTCCTTTTGGAGACTTCCAGGTTCATTGTCCTCAAGAACCCTTGTTGCTTTTGAGCAGGGGGTGGGTGCTAAATTTCTTTACAGTTATGATGCCTTATGTTTTACTATGCATTGACTTCAGCTCCTTGGGAAATGTCAGATGGTTGTGCTTCATTCGGAATAGGTCTTTTCCATGTTTAATTGGCGCCTGTGGAGTCATCACTGACATGATGCATGGGCCAGTTTTAACATTAGTCATTCGCCTTCAGGCTTTCAATGGAGTTATTTCTTTGAGTGATATGGCAGGTAGTATGTGTTTGCAAGCAGAATGGCATCTTAGGCTGGCAATAAATGGCCCTATCATTCAGGATATGTCCAGGGTAGACAGGAGCTTCCTCTTTCATTGTTGTACTTTGGACATCTCAAACCTTAGCAGCAGCTCAGCTGGTGTCTTGGCTGTGTATTCTGACTCCATGACTCTAGAAGGAGGGTAGGTATTTGTTCTGTGATCTAGACAGTTCTAGAACACCAGGGGAAGCAAACTGCGGGGACCTCTGCTGTAACTGGAAATTCTATGATTAGCTGATGTGTGAGACTCAGGATAGCCCTTTTTGTGAAGTCCAGTCTCCTAAGCAAAGAGAAAAAAAATGGCCATGACTTCTCAAAAGATGTTGGATTCCCTACTGTGAAATATTCTTTTCCCAAGAGTGAAAGGGACATAAGTGTATGTATAATGTAAGCTCGAGACAGGAAAATCATGTATTAAATGCTGACCATTCATGACTCTCCCTTACTTTTCTCTACCTGGAGCTTTATACTCCCCAGATAAAGGCTGGCAGCCAAGTTCCGACTAGACTTGCTGAGAAATTCTAAAATATGAAGGTTATTCAACAATGCCTTCTTTTCGTTTTCCTTACTGTCACCTTCATCACAGTAGTTGTTCCTTACTGAGCAACTCTACCATCCAGCGTCCATTGATATTACCTCAGGTTCTTACATCTCCATGAAATAGGGATTAATATCCTCATTTTAGAAATAAGAAAATTATTGTCCAGAAAGTTTAAGTAGTTTTCTCAAGACCACATAAATAGTAAGTGGCAGAACTAATATTAAGCCCTTAGGTAGCTGTACAACCTGTGCGCTGCCTCTGTGCCCTTGAGGGCGCCTTGGGAGGTACAGAGCAAAAGGAGGTAATTTTGAGCTGAAAACCAGATTACACAGACTGTACTCTGCAGCAGGTAAAAGAATTTTTAGAACAAAATGGTCTTTATCTGAGTAATTATATATCACTATGAAGATTAGATTAAGCTAGATGTATTATATATCTACAAGAGATAGATCTGTATATTCTTCTTTAGAATTGGAACCCAGTAAGTTTTAAATTCAAATTTAGCATTTCGACCTGTTGTATGTGTGTGTGCATGTAAGTATGTGTATGTGCACAGTCATATTCCCCAATGTGGGGCATCTGTAAGACTGGGTCATATCTGTCAGGAGGAGGGGAAGGCAGCAATGCCATAGGAAAGGTCAGGAAGGAGGCAGGGGCACTGACAATAATAGAGCTGGGATGGAGTAAACTATGTCAGATTGGAGCACACCTGCTGCGTTTGCCTAAGTTGTGATGGGACAGAACATGTGTGAATGTGCACCTTCCAACAGAGCCTTGATGTATTAGGTTACTTCCGCAAGTGTGAAGAACACCTGTTATCACTAGTATCGCCCAAACATATTGAAATATGTTGGAGAAGACCCTCAGAATAACTGTTATACAAACTGTATTAAATTGTTTGACATCTGATTTGGGAATTTAAAAAGTCAGGTTTTTAGATTAAAGCTTTAAACTCTACATACATTTTCACTGATGTTACTGAAAGCATATTTTCTGGACAAATGGACTGAAAGGGAAAATATTTTTCTATAATGCATAATGCTTTTCAGTGAATTTTTTTCCTCTGTATATTTACTGCAATTTTTCTTTCATTTTTAATCATGCTCTTTCTCTTTTATTAAAGATAAACTATTTGGTTTATTGGGAGGAACTTTAAACTTAAAGGTCTTGAAATTTATTCTTAGTTGTGGCTGTGTGACACTAAAGAAATATCTGAATCTCTCAGATAAGAAGCTTTTTAGTTTAGTTTCTTCATTTGTAATTAAGATACTAGGTTAAAAATCATTTGATTAATTTGAGACTTTTGTTTTATTGCCTGTTCTTTGTCCAAATGTAAAGAGAGATGTAAAGGGTGATTGGGTCCTTTTAGGTCTAAAGGTCAATATTTTTATGCCTCTTCAAAACATGAAATTGTTTTTTGGTCTGTGTAAAACAAGGGTTCACAATTGCCCAAAATGAAGCAGGAAACATTTTTGCATTGTACAAGGAGCTGTAGACTAGTTAATATAAGTGGATTTTCACCTCATCAGATCCGGAGTATATCTTAAGAAATCTCCATGTTCAAGTCTACGGGAAAACAAAAGATAAATCAGGCATCAGTCCTGCTGTTAAAGAAGCTTGTGTGTGTGTGTGTGTGTGTGTGTGTGTGTGTGTGTGTGTGTCCCTACCATACATAGTGGTTTTGTTTTTTTTTTTAACAGAACAAATTAGGGTAGATATCAAAACAGAGATACAAATACTGTGTTACAGAAGCGCACAAAATGGAAAGATTCGTTTCAGTTTCTAAGATGAGGAACTACTTTGTTGAGAAAATGGTATTTGATTTACATTTAAAGAATGCTGAAGATTTCAGAGATGTGGCTCAGGGCTCAAGGTTGGGGAAGGGGCTTTCCAGGTGAATGAACCAACTGAACTGAATTATGAGTACATGTGCAGGAGATGGCTGGCGGACACCCTCTCCTGCCCTCCCTGTTCCTTGCTAGGATGCTTATCACTGTACTTCTCATCACATTGTTTTTAAACGTCTGCCTTTCCCATGGTCTGCAAGTGACCCACAGGTAGAGGATATTATTACTTTCTCTTTATAATCTTAACTTCTAGTGAAAAGTAGCAGCTCAGTTATTGGTGAATGTCCAGGAAATAATTTAATGCATAGAACTGCAGATCAATGCTGGAATGGTGTCTTGCAGCCATCATAATTTTCCGTTGAGATCAGAGCTAAACTGAGTAGGTTGGTTAGTTTCACTTTTCATAAAATAGCCACCTGAAGTTATCCGTTCTTGTTTTGCATTATGTTCCTGAAGCCCTAGATAAGACCCATCACAAACCCTCTGGGAAATGAAATTCCTGGGACAGATGAATGGTCCTGGGGCAGAAGAGCCAGAGGTATATCTATGGCATAACTTGCTTTCCAAGAACAGTTCTTTCAGCTAGCTTCATTTCTGCCTTCCTTCCGTTGGCAACATGGAGTTGGTCATCTTTCCGGCTGCACTGCTGCCTCTCCCTGCTCCCATTTCTTGTTCCACTTTTAACCTCCCTTCCACTCACCTGGGCTGTATCTGCCTTCCCTTTCCAGGGTCAGCCCTTCCTCAGGTGCCTCTGGCTGCTCTCTGATTCCCAGATGGCTCTGTCTTCTCAGGTTGCTGGTATCCGTCTCCTTCTCTTCTTTCCTACCTTTCTGGGAGCCTGTCCTCTTCCTTTGCAGCAGTACTCATTTCTGCAGCTCTTCTCTCTATGGATCCCTGCTCTTATGTGAATGACATGGAGATAAAATCACTAGAAGAGCAGAATGAAGGGACTGTGACTCAAACCCTGCTTCTGAAAGTTAGACAAAGTCCAGGTTATCTAAAAGAGATTTGGGGATCACCCCAAAATGGTGCAAAATAAATTGTGCAACAAGGTTTGCTTGGCTCTACTTTGAGGATAGCAGGAGCTGTGACTTGACCACAGAGCAAATCTATTGCTTTATGGGACTTGAGGCTGTGGAGAACCAAGGACAAGGCTGACTCTACCAGGGCTGACTCAAGGGGAAAAAAAAATCACAAGAGAACAAAATGGATTCTTAAGTGGAAATAGCTTATTTTTGTTTTGTTTCTTACTTTTTCTCTGGATGGTCATGGTGAAGAATGAAAATAAACTATAACATTGGTGTTCTCATAGTAGGTTTCTCTCTGGACAGCCCAGCACTTCCCTGGCATCTCCCCCCAGAATCACACAGAAGGAATTCAGGAATCACACATAACTATAGGAAGCAAGATCTTGGAGTGGTTAAGTGTGTAATGCTAGAGCCAGAGGATGTGAATTCTCATTTCTCTCCTCACAAACAGTGTGATCTTGGGCAAGTTATTAAACTTCTCTGTGCCTTAGTGTCCTCTATAAAAGAGAGATGATAATTACACCACCTTATTAGGTTAATGTGAAATTTAAATTAATAAATGTAATGTGATTTCTGGTACATGGTAAGCACCATGTAATTATTTTGTGCCTTTTTAATAGTCGTACTCATTTGTTGAAGGCCTGTTCCCAGGCTGGATAACAAACAGAGGTATAAGATGCCATCCATACCCTCAAGTAATTTACAGCCTCATTAAAGAGATGACTATCCAATTAAGCCACATGACTCAGTGTTCTCTACCTGATCAGATTAGGGCAATTTGGCAGGCCACGCCCTCCAGGGGCTTTTGAGTTAAGGGGAGATACAGGGGAGGTTGCGCTGGATGTAAATACCAAGGGAATCTTAAATGCAATATGAGCATGGCTGATCAAGAAATACAGAAAATCTTTAGTCATTTACTCTGTCCTGTCTACTCAACCCAAAATCAGCTGTCAGATTTTGTCATATGCAGACATCAAAAATGCAGAAAAATCCAGCTCTCTGACTTGACAGGACCGTATTGTTCATTCTGCTTCTGTTCTTATTTCCCCATCAGTTGCCCTTCTAATCGGTCATTTTGTTTCCCCTTGTAGAGAGCGAATACTGCAGAATACTTTCGTATGAACAAACCTTTATACCTGTTATTATTGTCCACCCCCCCACTGCTGCTGGAGAAGCTCCACCATCCCTCCAAACACATCCATCAGCCCACACACAAACACACATGTGACACCCACCGCAGCACACACATATGCACACACTTAGCTGTGACCTTAGTCTCACCCTCAGAGTAATTCTAAAGTTACTGTTTACCCTTTATAAATATCCCACTGACAGTTTAGATCCTTCAGTGTGCTGCTTTCACCTACATGCTCCTCTTTTAGACAAGCTTCTAAAGCCAAGCATTTGGTCCCTCACACATGGTCTGATCTGACCTCCACTCAGTGGGACAGGTTGCCCCCACAACACTCTCCAGCCCCTGGGAGCAGATGAGCTCAGGCACACTAAAGGTAATAGAAGTGAAATATTTCAGTGTCATGTAACTTTGCCTTTAGGAAAATTGCAAACCACTTTGCAAATGCTGACTAACCCCAATTAGAGTTTCAAACCAGGCCTGCAGAGGAAGAATTATTTATAGACTTTGTAATAAGTGGGTGTGTTTGTGTGTGTGAAAAGAATTTGAAACAAATTTAGGTGGGGCAGATCTGTGACTAAATCTGTTTTAGTATTTAAGCATGTGGTTAAGGAGAAATCCTGCTACCTTCTCACTGGTGCCATTGAACATCCATAGAACTTTGGGTTATATTGCCAAACAAACACCCATGAGGACTGAACAGTATATAGCAAGATTACACTTGCAGATCTCTAGGTAAAAACTCCAAGAGAAAATGGGTTGAACAGTAAGAGATCTGCATCGCTGTAAGGGAGACATCTAGCTTGTGTTGTCGTGCGATCCTCATAGGATCCTCATATGAGCATGTTTTGCTAATTTAGCTAAAGAAAACGAAAACTCAGTGGTTGTTTACTGCTTTTGCTTTTTCTGGTTCTCATTACCTATGTAGAAAAATAGTATTCATTTAAAGGACTATTATTAATTCTAAAGATGTTTACTGAGTACTCTTTTGTGTCAGGTTTTGTGTCAGAGAAGGTGATTATGGAGCAGAATAAGATTCTTCTCCCTACTATTCACGGCATTGTGATCATAGAAGAAAGCTAAAATTCAAGCATGATAAAGATACGGATGTGATAGCATGATTATGTGTAAGATACCACAGACATTCCTGACAGAGTTACATTCCTGTGACTGGATTATTAAATGAATTGGTCACTAAGTAAGGAATTGTATATAGTAATCGTATATAGTATGTATGTTACAATTCAAAACAAAGAAATGGTCAAAGGAAACTCCAACTGGATGACTTTGCTTTTAGTTTTAGGCTTTTTGTTTTGTTTTGTTTTGTTTCGTTTGTTAGTTTGTTTGCTTTTTGAGGCAGGGTCTCGCTATGTAGTTCAGGCTGGCCTTGAACTCACTACGTAGCCCAGGCCAGCCTTCAGCTCACAGTGATTCTCGTGCCTCAGCCTCCCAAGTGCTGGGATCATAGGCTTGTGCAACTATGCCCAGAAACTTTGATTTAGTTACATAACTTTTACATGCAGTACTGTAATGTATAACAGAACATAAAACTGCAATACTGTACTATACAGTACAATCAACAAAAATTACAGTGTTGTCCAAAAAATACATTGCGGTTCTATAAACAAGATATACAGAACTGTACAAGAAAAAAAAAGACAGATCAGATCATAAGTCCAAGCAGCAGGTCCTAAGTCCAAACAGCCATTAAACTGGTAGGTTGTTAAATGAGGAATATTTGTATAACACTCAGAAAATCAATACACAAATTCCATTACTGGGAGTGGTAGGAAAGTTGAGTAGATTGGACCTCCAAGAGGAGGTAGCCTTTTGGGTGAGACATGAAGAACAATAAAGAGGCAGCGTTACAGGAGGAAGGTTGAATGTCACAATACAGAGAAACTGAGGAGTGTGGATGGTCACTGTGACTTTGAAGAAACCCAGGCAATCTTGGGTGGTCAGAGCACAGGTTTCATTTAAAGAAAAGATTGGAGATAAGGCTGGAAAAGCAGACAAGAACTAGATCCCAAAGAACCTCATGTGTCATATCTAGAGTGAATGAATTCCTGAAGGCAAAACACAGCCACTGGAAGACTTGGTCAGGAATGGGTGAAAACCCATAAAAGTAAATTTTCCTTCACTCTATTCAGTGCATATGTATGTGTATGTGTGCGTGTATGCTAATTACCTTCCATATGCTCGGCTGACTTTCAGGCCCTGTTAATTCAATGTGTTCTGTGCCTTCAGAGTTTACGATCTTGTTGGAGAAATGGGCATGTAATCAACCAGTTATAATATAAGATACTACGTAAGATAACAAGGGAGATGCAGGTTACAGTTGGACAAAGCATATGGCAGGGCATCTTAACTTGGGAGTCTAGGGAAATTTGGAGGAAGTGCTGATAAATTAAGCTCTGTGGAATACATAGGAACTATCCCTTGGGATATGAGGACAGGATAATAGTGTTCTCAGAAGACAAACACAGTGAGTAAAGAACTTGAAGATAGAAAATGGCCCATTAATGAATCAAAGTAGTTCACTGCAGTTGTGCCATAGTTTATAAGGAAAAGAGCAGCAGAGAGTAATGTGGTAAGAGATTTAACCTTAACTTGACAGGAGTGTGAAGGGGTTTAAGCAGGTGAATGACAAAGTCAACCTGGTGTTTTGGAAAGACCACTCGGGCTGCAACACAAAATGTAAGGAAACTAGGAAGACCTGTGACCCAGGTGCCAAGTCAGGTTGTGAGAGTTCATCCAAGTAGGAGATGATCTGACCAGAGAAGGAGACAGCAGTGTGGACAGAAGAAAAGGGACAGACTCCAGTGACTTAGGAGGAAGTATCAACAGGACTCAGCCGTGAATTGGGGGGAAAAAGAGAGGCTCGATGGGCATGGGTAAGTGGGAGGCAGGTGGCATTCGCAGAAATGCCGTCCTGGAGAAGCGGGACATTTTCAGAAATGGAGAAGGGCACAGGTAAGGATACCAGCAGGGATGACTTCAGAGTTAAATCTTACATTCCAAATTTGCCCAACTCCTACCCTCGCCCTCAGCTGTTATAGCCAATATCAGATGGTTAGAGTCTAAAGCTGGTAACTTTTTTTTAATACTTTTTTTAGATTTCAACTAAGACTTTGCTTCTTTCAGGAAACGTGTCCTAAATTTTCAGTCCCTCCCACGTGCTGGCCTAGCCTTCTGCCTCTTCTGCACGAGTTCTATCATTTCTTGCTTAACTATGTACCCGACCATATTGGTACCTTGGTGGTGGGGTTGGATTAGCTATGTGCATCACACCACAAGCCAGCTGTGAAACAGAAACCTTTGACTATCACAGTCACCAAATACCATTTATTTCACACATGGCATCCAAGGTTATACTAAGATGCTGAATAAAAGCAAGAGAATTTTGTAGTAGACTATTTAAGTTAATTTAATGTAACTTCCTTTTGTGTCCTAAACGTTTGTCTGATTTCCCCCCAACCTTAATGTCCTTCTTTTTGTGTTAAATAACATGTTTCTCTTATATGGGAAACCCAAAATAAGTAAAGAGCAAAATAAAAGATAGATGATAGGGAAATAGATCTTTTTCAAATGGGAAGGGAATCAAGAGATGGGGGCAAAGGGGAGGGAGGTGAGGAAAGGGAATAAAGAGGAATTAAGATGTATTATGTACATGTACCAACTCCACACAAGAAGTGTAATCATTATGTAATGCATACATGTACTAATGAAATATGAAAACTGGGGGATAAGAGAAAATAGGCTTATCTCAGCTCCTCAGGAGCTGACCAAGTGCCCCTTGTGAGGGATTACTTTATGGAAGATGATGCATCTGTTTGGAGGTGGAGCAGGATGTGCATTAGCAGAATAGAGGAAGAATTTATATTTATGAATAATTAATAGAGTCTTATAATCTGTATAGTATTTTATTTGGGTTTCCATATGGGTTCACTGAAGGGACACTTGAGTAAGAGAAAATTCTGAAAAAGAATAAATACCCATCTGTATGTAGAGGACTTTGAAATGCCTCCCATACCTAGGATTGAAAACCTGCTGACTCATGTGAATCGCAGGATGGGAACTGACTCAGAGAATATCTAGGGTGGTGGAAAACCATGTGTCCTGCAGAGCCCTGGAAGGGTTGGCACCCGCTCTGCCTCTCAGGACACACCAGGGCACAGTGTGGACTGTTAGAGGATGTTAACCAGAGAAGCTCTTGCATATGGTTTATTTATAAATATTTCATTTGAAGAGATCATAGATTGTAGGTCTGGAAAGCACATTGAAACCCCACATTTGCTCCAAGTCTCACCCGTCCAGCCAGTTGGATACAGCCCAGGATCCCCGGTCAATGTCTGTCCTCAGAGAGCAGGATGTCATTTGGCTTCTCCAAATATAAAGATTAAGTTGATCAGTGTCCTCTGCTTCCAGGTGTCCTACCTTATACATTGCTTTGTTACACTGAGAATAATTAGGAATTCAATAGGCAACTGATTAAAAATTAAATTGGCCACATGGCTGTCTCAGATCTTGCTGGCAGTTTGGTGGTTGTTATTAACACTCCCACAAGCCTCATGGAAGGTAATCGAGCCTGATAGAAGTTATCCCTTCGGTTTGGCAAGAAGGTTTAACATGCTCTTCTTTGGCTTGGGAGAGACTGAATGGTCCCTCTGATCCTGAATTTTGGATTCAATGTTGGCTAATTTTGAATATTTTTGAAGTGCACCAGCCTTTCTGCACTTGTTAATATGGAGTCAAATGCTGTGTTTTTCCCACAGCCCTAATTCAGGCGTATGAGGTAGAAGGCCCCAAGGAGAACATAATAGAAAATAATCCATACAGTTATAAATTTCCTGGAATCTACTCTCTGGGACTTTTTAAATTGTTCAGTGCAATATTTTATAATAGCTCCTCTTTTACCCATCCGTTACACTTTATTTTTGTCCTTTTTGTTTGCTGACACATTCTTCTTCATTGACCCAGATAACTCAAGCTAGAAGGACAAATGTAGATAAATAGAGCTGGGGGTAAACAGGTGCTGGGGTAGAAAGGTGGAGAGAGTGAAGAAGACGGATGGGCCAAGGAGAAGTTTGGAAAGGATCAGGAGTCCGAGGCTAACTAGCCAAAGGCCACTCTCCACATATCTGTTCATTCCGGTATTCATGCTTGCATTTATTCTGTAAGGTATGTTCAGTGCATACTATATGCTAGAAGTTTACTAAGTGTGGGAATACAGGCACGAATCACATATGATGTGGCCCTCAAAAACTTACAGTCAGGTGGCAGAGACAGATATGGACATAATCACACCCTGTGTTCTAAGTTCATCAGTAATGTACCAAATGCCATGGACTTGCAGAGGGGCAGAGCAGTTGAGTCTACGTGTGATTCTCAAGCAGTTGAACCTGAGTCAGGTGACTCACAGATTTAATGATTTTGAACTGTGTCACATGCAAGCAATTACAACGGAAAGGCCAGGGACAATAAAATAATTCTCAAGGCAAGTAAGGCCTTTATGTTATTTATTAGCAGCCCTGGGGATGCTTTCACACTGATCTATATCCCTAGCTCTTTTTTTTTTTTTTTTTTTGGGGGGGGACAGGGTCATGCTAAATAGCTAATTAAGCCAGGATGGGCTCCAACCTGAAGTTCTCCTGCCCCAGCCTCCTAGAGTGCTAGAATTACAGGCAGGCACCACCACATCAGCTCTTTTTCTATTTTAAACAAACCTTTTTCTGTATTCAATAACCGTAAGGCCCATTTCTCACACATAACTTCTAAATTATTGTGTTCTCAGCTCAAGCCACATAACTATTTTAACATGCAAAATTGTGATTAACTCATGTCAGATTTATCATACTACCCGTAGAGATTAAATACCCAAGTTGTGATATGTTTTTTTTAATAAAAACTTCCCTATACATCTTCAGCATTTAAGATCACATGTTCATTGTTACATCTGTTCTTAGTATTTTATCTTACCTCTATCTTTATTTTTGTTATTTTTAAATTGACACATGGTAATTGCATATATTTATAGGGTACAGTGTGATAATAAAATACATGCGAACACTGTCTATCTTTAACTTTTATTTGCACAGAAAGCAGAATACAGAAGGTATTGAGAGGGCGTGCTCTGAATATAAGATCAAGTCCTCCTTACTAAAGCACATAGTAGGAAGATTAACTTCTCTGTCTCTCAGAGTTTCCATCTGTAAAGTGGAGATACTGACAGTATCCATTCCACAAGCACAAAGTTAGAGGAAGCATAACCGACAAGACCACCTTCGTTCTGACACCGATTACAAGGACTTCAAGGTCACCCTTGTGCTTGATGATTTGCTGAGACTATAGAACTCACTGGAAGCTCCTGTCTATTACTGTGAAAGGTTTATTAACAGATTACAAACAGCTGAGAGAGCAGGTGGGCAGGGTAAAGTCTAGAAGAGTTCTAGATGTGGGGCTTTCAGTTGTCCTTGCCACATAGGATCCTGGACAGTGTCACCGTACTTTCTTGGAGTTCATAGGTAATAATACACAAAGTATTGCTAACAAGGGAAGCTTAGCAGAGTGTTAGTATCCAGGTTGTATTGGGTCTCTATGTGGATGACCTCAGTATGTAGCCCTCCCAGAAGTCAAGCCTGCACCCCTGTGACTCAAAAGACACCACAGTCAATCACATCCTTAGCCTTCCTGGTGTGGCCTCAGAGCCCCAGGTAGACAAAAATACTCTTCAGGCCGGATATCCCAGGGGCTTAAAAGATTACTTCTCAAGAGCCAGGGGCAAAAACTAGACTGTAGTAGATACTACAAGAAAATTTTTGTTTGTTTGGTGCTGGGGATCAAACTCAGGGCCTTCTCCTTGCAAGGCAAGCACTCTAACCACTGAGCTAAATCCCCAGCCCAAGAAAAATTTTTTTAAATGAACGACCTGTAGATCATTTATGGTAGAAGAGATACAAGAGTTCAAATAAAGCCAAAAAAAAAGCAGAATGTGGTAAGTGCCTAGTAAAGAAGCCAGCCACTGTGCTGGGGAACTGGAGGAGGAAGTGGTTACTTCCATATGGAGGTTAAGGACTCGCTCGGTGGAAGAGGACCCCTGTGAGCTGGGCTGGGAAAGATGGGTGGGATTTTGGCATCGGGAGGAAGTGTATTCCCAAATGAGCAAAATCAGAGATGGGGAAACAAAGGTACCTTTAGGGAACAGAGAAGGGCCGCTGTGGCTCTCACCTGTAGAAATAACAGGTGAAAGAAATGGGGGAAAAAATCTGGTGAGACAGACCTAAGCCAGTTTGAAGAGATTTTCAACACTGTGCTGACAAATCGATGTTTTATAGTCTATACAGAACCAGAGAGTATTTAGGACCTGAAGAAAACCCTAAGGGGAAGTGTACTGTTGTTCCTTTTGTAATCCATCTCCAAATCCCCTTTTTCTCTGCCAAAGTGCCCTTCCTTCCGATCCTTACCTCCACTTCACTTGGTCACTTAGAGTTTATCCTAAAGAAACAGCTCAGAAAGCTACACCCCTCCGTGTAATGGGATGGAACAGAGTGGTTTCCTTGTCTCTGCCATACCCAGCTGTGTTCTGTCAGACTTCGTGTCTGATTCAGAACAAGCGCCTGATGGGAAAAGTAGAGAGAGGGAAGAAGGAGGAGGAGAGAGAAATGGAATCTTGAAATACCTGTAAAGGACTGAAACATGAAGAGTAGATGTTTCTGACAAAGTCAGACTTTGTGGAGATGGGAATGGTCTCTAAGGATGGGGAAAAATAGGAGGAGGAGGAGGGGAAGGGAAGAAAAAGGATGAGGATGCAATATATATTAGTACTAATTCTGTGTGATGAGTGTATTTATTATGTATCACAAAAATATACTAATATAAAATATGCTAATATAAAAATCATAATTTGTAAAAAAAAAAGAATAGATGTTTCTGGTTAATTTAAGGAGAAACTAGGACATGCAGAAAGCAAGTAATAATGCCTAGGGTAAAACAAATCTTGTAACTACACTACACAGTCTTTTTAAGGTACCCCAAGGCTTTTAAAATAAGAACAAGTCTAACAGTAGAAGCATAGTAGCCTACTTATATAGAACTAACTAGGTGTCCAATATTGCTCTACTTGACTTATGTAAACCCAGTTAATCCTTACAACTACTCAGTGATGTAGGAACTCATTTATTCCCATTTTACAGATGAAGAAATCGAGGTACAGCTGTTAAGCAGACTGAAAAACAATCCTGATAAGACCAGAATTGTGAAAAGTAGGTCTCGCCAAAATCATTTAAATAAAAAACATTTATATGGTTGGAGCCTGACCCAGTGTGGGTCTGTAACTTTTCCTATTGTTGGTTGTAATAAAAGATAGTTTTCTTTTCATCTGAGGTTGTCCCCACTACAGGACTACAGTGCCAAACACCCAAACGGATGGTGATGTTTGAAGCGCTACCTGCTGACCTGTTCCAGCTGAGCAAGTCACTTTTTTCTTCAAGACCAGACATCTTAGAGGCTTTTTACTGACTCAGAACAAAAACAGCTCAGTGGTTTAAGTGGTCTGTGTAGTAATCACCCAGCAAGGTTCTGGCAGAGGAAAAATCTGTCTGCCTCTTTATAGAAAGAGCAGTGTGAGGCATTAGCTGGCGTGCAAGCCCCTGAGAACACGGGTCTTCCAGGCCAGGGTGTGTGTCCGTTCACTTCCCCACTGAGTGTGATGTACAAATGTCCTTTCAGCCCATCACTTGATGTAATTTAGAGTGCTACTTACTGAATATTCCCTTCGCCTTTTTCCTTTGTCAGAGCGCCTGGTTTAGTCCTTCATTTACAGGCAGGAAAAAGGCCTCTCTTGTCCTTGTGAGGATACAGCTGAGAAGTTTCCCTGTATATTGGTCATTCTTCAGTTTGTCAGATGAATCTGAAAATAGCCTTGCTCTTTGAAAAATTCCAGCCAACCTGGGTAGGTTTCTTTTTCCTCAAAGTTCCTGCAGTAAATTTCATTAAAAGTGCCCCCACAAAGCAATGAACCCCCAACCCCTAGAGCAGAGGGAACTGTCATGTGAGTGGCCAACAGGAAGTGAGTTTCCAGGTAGTGCATCCATCAGTGCTAGGTAAGAGGGTGCTTGTGACTCTGTGGAAGGGGGCAGATTTCTCCAGCGATCTGATAAAATTCTCAAATGAGCCAAAAGAAATGATGTAAGTATCATTTTGTTATAAGAGACTCTGAGGCTCCTTCACCTCCCTTCGTAAATCTAGACATAGAGGGAGAAGTGACTTCCAGGTATGAATTTGTAAGGCCAAGTGCACCCAGGAACTTGGAGCAGAACCAGCCCTGGAGTGCAGGCGGTGAGCAGAATTACAGAGGAAATGCCTACTGCATGGAGAGAAGGTTAGAGTGCCCTCCTGTGTCCTGACAGAGAAATTCTTTCAGTCTTTACAAAATTTAAAACCGCTTTCCTCTCTCCATCAATGTTGGAGTGAGGGCCAGGCATTTAGCACTGAAGACAAACTGTGGGATGTCAGTAGAAATCAGTTTGTAAAGCGTTTGACTGGTTTAACCTGTAAGGACTTAGAAGCAATGATAGCATCCCCGGAGCATCTGTGTGAATGTGGGTCTGACAAACCAGGGCTTCTGTCCTAGACAGCCCCTTGCCATCTTTGCACCCTCAACCGTTCTAAGCCTCAGTTTCCTCATCTGTAAAATGCAAGTACATAATCACTGTCCAGCTGACTGTGCAGAGATCAAAACAGATGATGTAAGTAAAATGCCCAGCCTCAAGTTTTGTGATGAGCCCTCAGTACACCGAAGTTATTAGTTATTTTCAGACAAGAGCTCTTGTCAGGGATCCTAAGAAAATTCATGATGAAGCTTGAAGCGCACACCTTGGAGAGGTAAACAAAATATCTTTCAGTTCTTGGGTGAAAAAATTTTCATGAGTGCTGGGAGCACAGGATAGAAGTAATTTTTATTTTTTTTAAATTTTTTTTAGGAGAAGTAATTTTTAAAGAACTATGTTCCAAATATATGATTCATCCAGAATAAATATTTTCAAATAGGGATATGTAGGTGGTGCAGAGGTAAATGGCTTTCCTAGATGGAATCTCTTTCAGAAGTAACACCTGATCCCTGGCACTGTGGGTCCAACAGTCAGAAAAAGCTTAAATTAGGAAAGAAAATATTTGAAAAGTGATTCCTATTTGTATAGTGGAGCCACTTCTTTCAGAAAACTTTATTGAGAAGTAACCATACTAAAATCAGTAAAAACAAAGGCAGAAAACAATAGCTGAATGGATTCGTCCTTCAATTTTAATTTTTCAAATCTTTATGACGTAAGCTATCAGCTACAGTATTTGGCAAAATTACAATAAATCAAGTCTTTTTGCCCTAGTGAACTTTCAAAGGTTCCCTTCTCCCCCTACTAGTCCTCACGGTCATCCTTTTCCTGTGCGTGGGAGGCAAATATCATCATTTATGATGCCAGGAGACTTGACCTTTAAATGTCAGTGCAACTGCAGAGTCTGGCCACTCTGTCTGTGTCTTCCACTTGCTTACTGGAAAACTGCGGGAAATAGGTTGATGGTGTATAAATGGGAAAGGAACACATCGTGGGTGCCTCCGTCTTTTTATTACATAACCAGGGGGAATAAGGGAAGCATTGGGCTGGCTACTGTTGCCTCCTTCCTCAAGGTGGAAGAATCACAGGGAGATTTATGCAGACCTTCAAGAGCAGATAAAGGGCTGCTCAAAGTTGGCAAATCTTCCACCTGAGCCCTGGTGGCTGGCTCACCCTTCCTGGTAATCTGTTACCCTAAATAAGGCAAATGCAGTACATGAGGCCAAGGCATTTATTATTCATAGAAAGTTTCTCATCAGATTCATCTGTGGCTGAGGAGGAACTGGAGCTGGAGCTGCAGCTGCAGCGCAGACCTATGCAGGGCTCTTCTGGGCAGGGGGAGGCTTCAGCCAGACTCTGCTCAGAGAGCCTTGGTCACCGAATGGAAAGATATTCCCTACCTCAAACTTGGACATCTCCTGTTTGCACAGATTAACTGAACAGTACCTTTTCTGGCTTTTGTAGTTACTTCACTAGTATTCATGAAATGCTTTTCGTGGTGTTTGTCTCATTTTCTCTATTCTTTTGTCCCTCTATCCTGTGCATTCTTTTCTCCTTAAAGTGCCTCCACATCTGTATGTATATCTTGGTTTATTGATGCTTGTATTACTGGCTGTTGTAGTAGGGTTTTAATTCCAGCATACCAGGAAAAGAGTTGTTCATAAAGGGGTCTTTTCTGGGGGGTCCATCTCAGTCAGAGACGCTTCCCCTTGGATTTTTCCACCTCCTTCTCCACCTCTGGGTGGCACTACCCCCTTTCCCACTAGATGTGCCCTTGCTGTGGGCCTCTGGTCCGGTACTAGAAGAGACCAAGAGAGAAGGCTACACAGAGCAGAGCTCCAGGTGGGGTGGGACCACAGCACAGGGTCCAGCTGAGACACATGTGTGCTTCATAACAGGGCACCCTTTCAAATTGTCATTTAAAATATGTATTTATTATTTAGCAAGAAATAGAAGTGAAATTGCAGCTGTGTCTTTAGAAGTCCCCGTGTCTCTCCTCCAGAGTCCCTCAGCCCCACAGCCGCCAGGGATCCCCTCTCTGAGCCCCTTTCCAGTGCTCCTCAGCTTTCTCTCCTGCCCACTGGGCTTCTCACGCCTTCCTCAGCAGCACGGCTGAGGTCTTTCCCAGCTTCCATCTCTAAACCCGCACACAGCCCCCCAGAGATTAATCCTGTTTCAAGTGTCTGCAAAGCCCTTAATGCAGAAACGAGTATTTCAGTCATGCCTAGCAAACACAAGATGCTGTGGGTACCAGGACTCACTCTGCTGGGAGGCCAGCAGGGATTAGGAATGACTTGCTGCTGCTTATCATATGTCCTTATTCACAGTAAAGAGTTTACCGTATGCATTGAAGAAAGCTGTTTTATTTTAACACCTTGCCCATTTTGTCGGGAGTTATTGGTCAGAACTCCCACTGAGACTGGCCCTAGACCTGTAGTCTGTCCCAGCAGTGCCTCAACATGCCCGGTAGACCGGTCGCCTGTCATTTCTCTGTGGTGTCCCTTAGCCAGACCTGGAAGCCCTCGTTCCCACAGAGCTGGCTGCTGTCCTGAGTCACGAAGATGCTGGAGAGGAAAGGGACCTGGTGAGACTCCCATGGAAGTCAGGACCCAAGAGTAGGGGTGAGTCCAGCCTCACCAGTGTTCCTGGGGGGCTAGAGAGGACCCCTGCGAAGCCCTGTCACCACCCGAATCTAGAGGACGTGCATGCAGAGGAGTGAGCAAGTCCCAAGTGGCACTTCTTCCAGAAACCCAGCCTTGCCGATTAGCTCCATGTGCATATTGAAACGTGTGTGTTTAGTCACTTGTAAAATTAGGCAGTGTCTTGCCAAATCAGAGAAAATTAGCCAGAGCTTTGAACCACGTGATTTTGACTGTTTTCATTTTAGTACATTTGAAAAAAATTAGAGTTTCTTTAAAAAAAAAAAAAATCACAGGTCATTAAAATGCCTGCATTTTTAATGACATAGTGTTTGAGAATCTAAATCTCGTTTTAGCTCATTTTCTAAAACATAATGTTGAAAGATTTCTTAATTCCATCAAGACAGAGTCTTCTGGACCCTGTAAATCAAAGTATGAAATCTTTTCATTTTCTCAGAAAAATTCAACCCTTTAAAAATTGTTTAACAAGTGAAACTAAGTTGCACCGACAGTCTACAGAGGAACTGCCCAACTGCCCGGCTTTTCCGTTTCTGTTTCCAGTTCTACTTGGGGTCTGTTCTCTCTACAGCACAGAGCTGCTGCTTTTCTGCTGTCTGCTCTCACCCTCTTCTGGCCCAGTGTTTGCTGCTACCTAGACATCGTCTGGTACCTAGCAGCATATGAATGCGCTGACTTTACGAAGATAAAGTGTGAGCAAGGTTTTTGGTCTTTTGTTTGGGTATCTTTACTATATAATTATTATTATTGGTTTGGGACAGGAAGTGGTCTTTGAAACTGAAATCATATTTTCCTAGAACATAGAATTTTTATTCAGTGTGTATATTGTATATTAATTGAGGAAATATAAATTTGACATTCAGTGCAATTTTATTGTAGCATCCGCTCAAATGGGTAACTGGAAAATTAGGTACACCTGTTTGTATGTGTGGTGTTTTGTTTTGTTTTTGCAAACTGCTGCATTACTCTGGCTTCACATGACAGACAAGGAATAGGTTAATAGTTGGCAAAATAATATGAAAGTTATAAATTATGTGAACTAAAATTCAGGGTGAGATAAAACAAACAAGTTCTAACTAATTGAACACTCTTCCTACTTCTGATAGGAAACACATAATCATTCCATACATATTTTCAGCCTAAGCTTACAGTGGACCAAGCCATCTTAGTTTCAATGGAAATCATATGATGAAGTCCTGATAAAAAAATGTGGACTTACATGGAGCTTAAATTAATCTTTCATAAATAAGCTTAAAATAATATCTATCTTTAAGAAAGAGGTTTTGGAGAATAAGATTAGTATCTATTAGAAGCTGTGTACTGAAATTAGTAAAAATATTTCAGTGAAATACATTTTTTTCACTTCTTTTAAACATACTTTTCAAAATAAATGAAAGGTATTTTTTCCTTCTTGAATAAGAGTTTAGTCTGGATTTCATTTCACTGTGTCCACATATTCACATAGACATGCACATAAATACTTTGGTAACCACGAGGACATTAATTCCAAACAGCTCTCTATATATCCCTGCTATAAGAACTCTTGCCATCTAAACATTTGCTTTAAAACCTTACAAGATTTGTTTTAGTGGTAATTCATAATCCGAATCCAGAATCTTATCACAGTTCACTGTACTCACTGGCATAAGCTGATGCACTACCAGAAACATTTAAGTGGTAGGTACATCCAGGCAAGAAGGTGGAGAATGTGTTACATACATATTTTGCTGTTCTCCCAAGGCCCGAGTTATGCATTAGTGCTCCCGATTTAACACATGAAGAGTGAAAATGTCTTCTAGAAAAGCAAAGAGCCTGTGAAGAAAACAGGCAAACTTGAGAAGCCTAAAAATCTCATACATGCAAAAAAAAATAGGAAGTGATAAAGCATGATGAGAAAAGCAAACTCACGTTAAACTTAGCCGTGCACACATCCCTAAGAACTATTCATTAGTATTTTCACTGTGTAAGAAACACAGAACTTATAAAAATAATGTTGGTTTTGGTGTTGGTGTTTAAAATGTATCAAAGACAGATTCTTTGCGGATGGTGTACAGATGTTTGAGTGTTTTAGTGATGTTTTTGAAAACTGTTAGTTTTCTTTTTTTAGTTCAGATTAGAGAAGCACTACCATTTTGTTTTGTTTTGTTTTTCCATTTCAACTAATGGATTGCATAAGCTTTTACTCTCAGAATCTATCCAGCATGTTTTTAGCAATAAATTAGATCTGTTTTCTATATTTATTTTTGTATTGAAATCATTTGGGTCTAATTCTGTCATGTTGAAAATAAAAATCTCAAGAGCATCTTGGAACTTTCCTATGTTTTCAAATCATGTAGCCATGTATTTCTTCTCAATTATTTACATAAGAGTAGACTGGAGATCATTTGTAAATTTCGTTTTAGTTCTAATTTAAACAATCTGAGATTGCTCTGTTTGTTGTTGACCTTGGAAGTAACCTAAAATAAGTCACTTAAACTTCTTTAGACTTCCTTTTTTTTTTTTGGTGCTGGGGATTGAACTCAGGACCTTGCACTTGCTAGGCAAGCACTCTAACCACTGAGCTAAATTTCCAGCCCGAACTTCAGACTTCTTATTTCCAGCTCTAAATGTTAACTGTCATGGCAGACTTCTGAATATATATGGTGACATGTGGCCATCGTCTTCACTTCTCTGCATGCCACCCAGAGATGTGATAAAAAAAAATGTTCCTTTCTCTTAGCTTCACCCTACTTATGTCACATTCTTCCCTCCATGGCTGTGGATACAGTCACCATGTATTCTGACATGTCATTGTGCTGTAATGCAGTGTATCATTTCAATGTGTGTAGTTTGAATTCTTTTTGTTTTCTTTAGAAACCAGACTTCCAAGCAGCTCACTCATTTTAAATTCTTTTTAATTGAGTTCAGAAAATGGTTACTGTTCCAATTTGCTTTAATGAAAGTGCTTTAACTAAAAACTGTTATAATACTCCTCAAGGGAAAACTTCAAGAGGAAGAAATAACAATCATTAATATTTATGCACCAAATATTGGTGCACCTAAATACATAAAACTAATATTAAGGGACATGAAAGATCAAATAAACACTAACACAATTATAATGGGAGACTTCAACACCCCACTCTCACAAAGAGACAGATCAACTAGACAAAAAATTAACAAAG
>PVJO010018438.1:13250-36794 GCA_004026905.1 Hystrix cristata | reverse complement strand
AGGACACAATGGTACAGGGCAATAACTAATTCTCCAGGATCCATAGCCGGAAGAGATGGAATCAAGAGAACAGACAGAGACGTTTCAGGGCCTTGCTTCTTGGAAGGGAAGACAATGAAAAGCAAAGAATTCAGACTTTACATCAGAAACCTGGATCCAAGTGCCAGAACCCCTACTCCTAGTTGAGTGTGCAAACCATCTAACTCCCCTGATTCTCAGTTTTCTTGTCTATAAAATAGGGCACAGATTTAATATCCATCTCAAAAGCAGTTGTGGATACCAAATGTGACAACGTCAGGGCATGAAGCTCATGTGCCCACCCTGGTGCTATCTGCAAACCCTACCAACACTACTGAAGCTCAGCTTGATGAGGACTTACAAGGACATGGCCACACCTTAGAGCAGGCCTCAGAGGGGAGCCCACTTAACTGTGTTCTCCTGCTCAGGCCACGGCAAAAGCCAAAACCAGCCTCTCTCTAGAGCAGGGTTTCTCCTCTGGGGCATCTTGTCCCCTCTTGGTATAGTACAAGCAAATAGAGCATGTGTTCACCATGCCAAGTGCAGACTGGCAACGCGGGTGTGAGATTAATGGCTCTCCTGTACAACAAAGGCCTTCCTGCACAGCGGCAGAATTCAATATGCAAACCCCACCGCCCGGCTCGGACCCACCCTCCCCACTCGGTGGACAGCGGCAGCTCGAACCCGTAATGTATGCACGATTCAGCTGCTGGGCCCAAGTTATTATTCATTACGGTTTTCTATTACCCAGTGATAAATGACGCCCCCAGGCTGGTGTTGCCCCCAGAATGCTTATTACGGCTCACTTAAGTAGGCGTTGATTTAGCTTAAATCGGTTGTTCTATTCAGCCCAGACATGGGTCTGCCCTGGCTCTGCCTAGAAGACTTCCTTCACCAGGGTTTAATTGAATTCTAACTGCTCGGGGCCTCCTATTAGGGAAAGGTGGGGTAGGAGGCCCCATGTGGGGCCACAGGGTGGCCCAGGCCCCAGTGGTCTCTCTAGCCCTATGCAATCCTAATTTGATAAGAGTCTTCCCTTTGACTCCAGCCAATAAATTTTGACAAGCAACTCCAATTAGGCCAAGCAGAACTTCCAAAATGCTCTTAGCTCACAGGAAAATGAAATCTCAGGTAGGAGCAGCCTTAGGGTGCTAATGTGACTATTCTTAAGTCCTGCCTCTGGATCAGGCCACTCAGGAAATGGTATCTATGGGCTGTCCAGATCGATCCATCAAATTATTTGCCACAATGACAGAGTTGGACTGGCCCTCTGTAAGAATCCAACATAGTGGGGTCCACCCAGAAGGAAGGGCCACAGAAGAAACTGTAGCCTCCACAACCGGATCGCCACCCTCATTCGTGTGGCACCAACCGAGCACACAGTGTGCGCCAGGTGCAGGGTAAGCTGCCAGGCACACAGTAAGGAACAAAGCAGAGAGGATTGTCTACCATCACCAAAGTCACATGCTAGAGTTCTATTTATTTATTGTTGATTATGTGCCAGACATGTTTTAAGGGCTTTACCTGTATTACCAAATTTTCATCACAACCCCATCCTATTTTTCAGTTTCACAAAGAGAAAAAAAAAAAAATGAGTCTTGGAAACATCTAGTGATTTGCCCAACGTCACTTACAAGATAAAAGGTCAGTAAGTAATGAGCAAGACTGTAACACAAATTGTAACCACAGCTGTTCTTCCTCTGGTTTGTGCTGTTTTACATTATTACAACATTGTATCTGCCTAGCATATTAAAGGTTATATGTGCTTTTCACTTTCATTAAGAATCCTCACTACAACCGCCCGGACGGTAGGTGTTAACGCTGTCCTCTTATAGCTACTCTGGTTAAAATCAGAGGTTCATAATCATACCAGCTTAGATTGGCATCCTCGCTCCATCTCTTACTAACAATGTGACCTTGGGCAATTTATTTTTCTCTGGGCCTCCCTATCCATGACTGTAAGATGGGTGACCATAATAATGCTGTCTCAAAAGTTGTGAGAATTAAATTAGAAATGGCATCTGTGGTGCTTTAGCACGGCACCTTGTGTCTGATAAGCTGTGGGTCTCCAGTGCTTGGTGGGAAGGGCACAATGCCAAGGAATCAACCACTCTAGGCAGGAAATAAGAAAGTATTTAAAAAAAAAAAAAGGCATCTTCAACAAAGAGACAGGCCAGGAAGGGCAACAGAGAGCCAGACCAAAGTCCCGGGTAAACCTAGTGGGGTTTGGGAAGGAGAATTCCTACAATGACAGGGTTCGAGGCTCAGAAATATAAAGGGCACAGGAAACACTTGGGTTATTTTATGTCTCCTGCTCTCATTTCTTTTTCTTCCTCCCTAAAGTTCTTAAAGAAAACAAAAAAACTACCTTAGTAAAGACAAAACCCACTTGTCTCAGCTGAGGAAACAAGGGAAGAATGTTCATCAAATAGTAATAATTACAAGGGCTGGTATTTATCCTGCACTAAGAATGTGCCAGGTCTACATTATGTGTTGGATATAACTCAATTTGTTTCACTTCACTACAACCCTCTGGGCCAGGTACTTTCTCTTTGATTTTACAGATAAGGAAACTAAGGCTCAAATAGATGAAAGAATTTGCCAACATAATTCAGCCACAATTAGTAAGTAGCTAAAAGGGAATTCAAACCAGAGCCGAGCTCGGGTTCCACCCTCCCCCTGAGGTAAATGTTAACCTCAGACAGAGGAGGCTGAGGCAGTCTTCCCACACCCATTTCTTCCATCTTGATTTTAACTTTTCAAAGAGCCCTGCCAGCTGAGAAAGAACTGAGAATGGCTGAAAGTTAGAAACAGTCGAAACTGCCCTTGAAGGTGGACAGGAAATACCATCATTCTCAACTGGACAGATAACAAAAATATTCCAAACCATCCATCACATTGGAGCATGGCCTCCCAGCTTTTGCTTTTATTTTTGTTTGAATTAAAAGTGGTCAGCTCAACAGCAGAGTGTTTGCCCAGTATGTGTGAGGCCCGGGTTCAATCTCTGGCATTGCAAAACAATTAAAATTAAACTAAAATTAAAATGGAAGGTTTTACTATCAGAAGTTTTTTTTATCTAACTGCCCCTCTCCACCAAAAAAAACCCAAAAAACAAACTTGAACTACCTGCTCAGCCAATGTGTAGAAACAGGAATGCTTCAGACAGAGAGGAGGTCTGGAGTGCCTAAATTACCCAGAAAAATAGCTTCTCTTCCAGATGTGCAGCATCTGCAGGCCACAAGGACAGCCCATGTTGATAGTTTTCCAATGCAGCTGAACAGAAGCACAGGCACCCACCGACCCCAGGGTCTGTGCCCCTCACTGCCTTGACCTGAGGTCTGGAAAACATCTTCCTCACACAAGGTCACCTTTGGCTACTAACAAGGCTTAGCCAAAGAATTATTCATCAGCTTTTTTAACAAATGCATCATTTTCATCATAAAAACAACATGTTATAGAAAAATTGGAAAAGAGAAACAAAAATAAGCCATAATTCATTCATTCTGTCAAAACCACTATTAGCATTCTCGGAATATTTCTTCTCTCCTGAGCTCTAATTGTTGCTTTGTTGTAACCATGAACTCACAACTGTGCATCCCTTTTTTTATTTTGGGGTTTTTTTTTTTTTTTTGCCTAATACCACATCCTAAACATCTTTTTGGCCTCATATACAATCTCAATAACTGTCATTTTAATAACTGTCTAATACTCCAAAGAGTAATGCTACAATTTACTTAGCTATTCTACTGATGAGCATTTCGCAAACATAAGCAATGCTACAGTGAACATCTTTGTACTTACTGTTTTCTTCTCCAGTATTTGGAATGATATCCTTCCAACACAAAAGGAGTGAGCAGTTTTTTAAATCAGCATTTAGCCCACAAATATAGGAGAGAGTCTCCCGCAACATCAGCAATGTTGATGTTACCTTTTTAATCCTCTTTTAACAGGTTAATTAAAAAAAGATGCTTCTTTGTTCTAATTTGCTTCGTTGTGAGGTCCAGGGAAGGTAAATAGTATCACATTGTTTTTAAGAGTTAGGAGTTTATATTCAAATGAGTGGGAGCTGAAAATTAATTCTGCCATTCCCTGAGCTAGGCTGCCTTCTCTCTAGCCCAACCCACTCTTCCCACCTGGAAGGTGGTAATGACATTCCACCTATCTGCAGGGTTGACATTAGGATTACATAAAAGCATTTTATTTGTCCAATTCCTGGCAGCACTACATGATTCTGGTGGTAATTTATCAACAACTTTAAAGCACTAAAAAGTCGTATTACACAGTGAATAAACACTATGGAGGCTCTGGGGATGAAACAATGAACAAATCTAGCTCTTCTCCTTGGAAAGGTCCCTGTCTGCTAGGGCATAAATATGGAAGAAACAACTGGTGCGAGTTACAATAAAGCTCAAGGAAGGTAATGCTGCCCTGGAGGTACAAGTTGAAGGAGCTCAGGGACAGAGCTGCACCATATCTAGGGGTGCAGGGAGCAAAAGATCCATCAGGGAAAAGATACGAGTGGATGAGGACCTTAAAAGGGTTAACATTCTGATGGGTAGACAGAGGGCATTCCAAGTAAAGAACTGTCATAAGCAAAGAGCCAAACACAGGAAATTTCACTCAAAACAGATGTGGGAAACAGCACACAGACCCACTGGATTCACAGGCTGCAGACCGGCCACATAGGTTATCACATCTGATTGTAGGAAGAGCTCGTTTTTTTGGAACTCCCTGGCTCCCCCGCCCTTCTCATCAAAACCAGCATTCAACACGGTCTGGCTGGGGGAAGAGAGTGTCGAAAGTGAAAGTTCTCCTCTTAGAGCTTCCTCTTAGCAATCTTTGGTATAAAAGGATGCTAATAAATAAGGCCATTCCCACAGAGAACCCCAGAGCACTAATCAGCGTCTTGTCACATTGGAGCACCCTGACACACTGAGGGACAGAGGATGCTGCACCTTGCCAGGTCTCACTGCTTCTCATGGTCTCACTGCTTCCTTTCCACAACCATGTTGTAGCTGGAAGCAGAAGATGTGTTTCAGGTCCATATGGGAAGTTTTAACAAAATCCACACACCCAGACTTAATGCCACTCTATCCTCCTCTATTGAGCCACCTCCAATCCTAATCAACACTATGTCCTTTATTTTCTCTCATGGCCCTGTCCACACTCATGTCCTGTTTAACTGCAACCTTGTCTTATCTCCTGTATTCACCCAGTAAATGGCAAATTCCTTTAGGGTAGAGATGTAATTTGCTTGTTTTCTTTGCTCCTGTTCAGATACTCACTCCAAAGTAACTGAAGCAAAAAAAAAAAAAAAAAAATCAAGCAAACAGAGATTTACCTGGACACAAGTGAGACCTGATCATCATAAACCAGATCAAGACTAAGAACTCAAGCCTTAAGCCTCTCTTTCCTTTCTCCTCCCCTTCTTCTTTCTTCCTCCTCTTCTTCCTTTATATCTGTCTTCCTCCCTCCTCCTTCCTCTCTCCCTCTCCCATCTTCTCTTCCTTCCCCCTCTTTCTTCCTTTCCCTCTCTTCCCATTTCTTACATGCACCAGGTCTCCTACTCACACATCCATTGCCCCTTTCCCTTCTGCAAACCAGCTCTCCTTACTCAGAGCCCAGAGCAGCCTCCCTACAACATCTCATTTCAACTTGGCAGCTTTGAGTAACTCAGGCTCACTCCACTCTTGATTCCAAATTTTATGTGTGGATGCTGGGGATTGAACTCAGGACCTTGTGCTTGCAAGGCAAGCACTCTAACCACTGAGCTAAATCCCTAGCCCTTGGTTCCAAATTTTAGAGAGAAGACAAGACAGAGAATGGGATTGGCCCAGCTCATGTCAGATATCTACTGGTCCAAGATGGCCCATGATAGCTAACATTTATGAGGCTCTTCCTAACTCCAGGCACACTCTAGAAACTAAAACGCGTTAACTCATTTAATCCTTGCAACCAGCCTTGGAGGTATGTGCTATTATGAACCTGGTTTTACAAATGAAAGTAAGCACTATTAAAAAAATCTGAGTTGTGTGACTAAACTCACATAGCTGGTAAGTGCTGGAGTCAGGACAGGAACCCAGGGGTTATGGCTACAGAGCCCAGGATTTTAACATTATAGTAGACTGGGACACTGTGGACAATGGACGCCCCAGTGGGGAAACCAGGCTGTGATTTCCCATCCTCAGAGGGGGGCAGTTGTCAAAGAAATGCCATCCTCGAAAACTCTTTACTCTTGCTGAAAGCAGTGGGGTGTGACGGGATGGTGGGATGGGGGATGGATGGATGCATGGATGAGTAGCGGATAAACAGTGGAAGGATGGCTGGATGGATGAAAATGGATTTGACAGTACCATCCCTTGTTGCTTAGCCCATTCCACAGCAAAGGACTCTGTCAGCTAAAAAGCAAGCCTAAAAGTATCTTTGCTGTGTAAAGGGAATAAAGGAGAGAAAGAGACTAGGGCTATGTGTTCCCTGAACTTAGGGACTTAGGCGCTGAAGAAACAAATGCTGAAATTCCTAGGCCTTTATCCACGGGATTATCTCAGAAAGGGAAAGGACCGCGGGAAATGCTTAGAATAGTCAGGCCGTTCAGGAGAGGACAAAGGACGGGGCTCCTGCAGGTTCCGAGTGGCAGTGACGAGCCGGCGATGGCACCGTGATGAGGGGCTGCTATGATGAGAAAGGGGGAGGGTAACTGGACACTAAAATCTGTGGCCTTCCACTCAACATGAAAAGACCCCCAAGGGCAGTGCAAGGGCTGAAGAGCACCCACCTTCCAAACACAGCGAGGCTGGACCGGAAGTCAGTCTGAGGTAGGAGGTTAAGACGTGGCAAAAGCTGGCTGGGGAAATAGACGTACACAACAGTTCCCAAAGCCCAACTCGTAGACGTCTCAGGAGAACCTCCTAGAGCTGAGGTGCTCTCTCCGCCAGACGTGCGGGATCCCAGGACCGCCTCTCAAGACCCGGATGTAGAAGTTCTCGCGGGTTTCCTCGAGATTTGGATGATGTACAATGAAGGAAGCCGTCGGGAGCCCTGCTATCATACTTTTCCGTGGCAGTCCGTATTGTGTCTGCCAAATACACCATGTACTTTTATTTTTGCTTTTACCCCTTTTTTTCTTCGTTCGACCCAAGCTTGCTCTGCACAGCCAGTTTCTCTCCCAACCTCCATTTCTGCCTTATAAACTTTGCCACTGTTTTTCACTCGTTTCATCCAGTTCTTTGTCCGAGGTGAGAAGAATCTGGAATCCAACTCCAGAAGGAGAGGTGAGCACTCCAGAGCCCTGTAAACGTTTAGTTGGCCAGCCATCTTTTAGAAACAAGCTACCGATAACAAATCCACAGTGACCAGAGGAGACTGCAGACCAGAGTGGGCTGGGTTAGACCCTGCAGAATGCTGGCACTGCTCGGCAGTAGAGACAAGGCAAGGGAAAGAAATTCAGTGAAGACTTGAATTCACAGAAGTATCTCCTAACTCTTGAACTGTGACTTAAATACGTCTTTCGAGGCACTTCCTGAAGCCTCATAAGCCACCCATTGTGCCCAGGTAGGGACATGAGTCTCTCCTCCCCCCAGCATTTCCCATGATTCAGCAGCTCTCTTCCCAGGTTGGCATGGCTCTGCCTCCTATGTATCTTAAACATAAAATATATTAGTCCCCTTCAATTACTCTTCATTACTGAACTCTTCAGCCAACCTGAAGAGTCGTCCTTCCGGGCAACTTCAGGAGATGTCCCCCACTGCACCCTAGCCGCATCTCCTGTAGCCCCTTCCACCAGTCACACTGGCCGCCTTTCAGCTTATTCAGTAAGATTCAGATCTTGCTTCAAGATCTTCAGGCATGCTATTCTCTCTGCCTGACTACTCTGCCTCCCCAACATCCCAATTGCTCAGAATTCACATGTGTGAGCGTGTGCGTGCATGCACACTCACGCACAAACACCTCTTAACTCTCCTTCAGACCTCTGTCTCCTGGGAATGTCTTCCAGGACCACAACCTTAAGGCTTCAAATCAGTGTGCACATTGAATATGGTGTTCTACTCCCCCACCATGCAGTAAGAGTTCTGTTAAGTCGATAGTGTATTTTCTAATCAGCAGTGCATATTAAAACTGTAGTTGTTGTTGAATGAACGAACCACAAGCCCTCTGGCCCTTCCTCTGCAGCCCCTTCTCTGCTTCTGAGTCAACCTAGTTGTTCCTTTGTCCTTTCAGGCCACCCAGTCTTCTTCTGTAGCCACCAATCCACAGCCACACTCAGACAACTCTGGACAGGACTGTCTTCTTTACAACGCCTGTCATTTCATCCTGGTGCACCTCACCTTGCTGAGGTTCAGAAGTTCCATTGTGGGGCTGGGGATTTAGCTCAGTAGTAGAACGCTTGCCTAGCGTGTGCAAGGCCCTGAGTTCAGTTCCCAGCACACACACACACACACACACACACACACACACACACACACAAAGTTCAGTTGCCCTTGCCCAGGTGAGTCTCTTGATTCCTAACACTCTAAGCAGCCAAGCACACAACTGTGTTTCCTCAGAAGAACCAAGTTGTTTTTTTCAATGTTCTAGACTGAATTATTATAGCCAAAGGGAGCCATTCATCAGCTCTGACACTGCAGGAAGCTTCCTAGGCAAACAGCTTTATTGCTATGTGAGATTAACCCAGACTGTAGTAATTTGTAACAAAGATAAGAAAATTGCACTGGTCTCTCAGAAATAAATCTGAATTCCAGAGTGGACAAAGGAGACTTCAACTTGAAATCTGCTATTTCAGATATAATCAAATTTATAACAGCCCCTGGAGAATATAAAAAGCTAAATGCATCTTCTGGTTGGACCCACCCTGATGAAATCAATTAAACTGAAATTCCTAATAATCCAAAGCTCCCAGCCTCACCTAACTCTATGGAAGACTATTTGGCTTATTTGAGAATCATGCCTTCATCCACCTGACTTCATGACATGGGGACACATCATGGGGTAGTGAATGCAGACTTGATGTGAGGTCAAGCAAACTGCCTCTTACCAGCTGTAAGATCTTGGTGAAACAGGGATGATAATGGGAGCCCCTCCCAGAGCTCGTGAGGATTAAATGAGATAAGAATGTGAAAGCAGAATACAGGTGTCAGTTATTAATGAGAGCTGGTTAACCTCATAGAGTCCATGGGGCTGAGCTCTTACAGTTGCAGCTGGGTGGGGTCTTAACTGTACCCACTTGGCCTTGGTCCATCCTCCCAATAATCACACAGAGGGTCCTGTAATTAACTCCATTTACAAATGGAAGCAACAGAAGCCCAAAGAGGTCATGGAACATATCCAAGGTCACACGCCAGTAAGTGACACGACATGGATTTGAACACCTGCTCTTGGCCACTACACAGTGCTTTCTACTATGCAGCAGCAGCCACAGTGCTGGCCACAGGGATTAGAAAGGTGACGGCCTGTGGTGCACACCTGGCAGAGCACACAGCATGCTGCAACACACCCATGAGTAAGTCCCTTTACTGGAGTGATAATGAGTGATACTTACTGTAGTGCTTGTATGTGACAGACACAGTGCCAGGAGCTTCACACACATCTCATTTGCCAGGGAGGTGGAACACTGTTACTACTCCCCAATATGGATGAGGGAACGGGCTGAGATCACTGGTAACCAGTTGAGCCTGGAATTTAACTTCAGCTAGAGACTTCTTTCTCTACTGCAAGATGAGGTTTAGATAAAAAATGTCCTCCAAAAAGCTCAGATGTTCAGAGGTAGGGTTTTTAGAAAGCGACTGCATTGTAGGGTTGCCCATCTCAACAAGGATGAAGTCGTAGCTGAATGTGCTGTTAGGAGGTGGGGCTTCATGGGAGCAAGTGGGTCACTGGGGATATAACCCGGTAGGGTGTATCCTCATCCCCAGCCCCTTCCTTGCTCTCTGGTTCTCTCCAACCCTCTTAGCTTCCTGACTGCCAAGAGGTGAGCAGCTTTCCTCCACCATGCCCTTCTGCCACGATATTTCTGACTTGGAGCCAGCTGAATGGGGACTGAAACTCTTAAACTAGGAGCCAAAATAACCCCTTCCTCCTTTAAGTTGTTTTTCTCGGGTATTTGGTCACAGTAACAAAGAGCTAACTAGCACAAGTGTCACAGAAAAGCCAGGAGAATTAGGAGATGAAAAGGGGCCAAAAATCTTCCCACAGGAGGCAACTCCTGAGCTGGGAGTTTGTCAAGCAAACAAAGGGAAAAACCAAGCAAAACTTCATATTGTCCTGGGACCCGGAATGACCCAAGCCAGCCTGTGCTGGGTGCAGGCACTGGTGTGCAGCTGTGCAGAACTTTGTGGGGAATGCCAGGTCTCATGCCACCCATCCTTGCCCATCTAAGCCCATACAGGTCAGGACCAGAGTAGGCATCAGCCCTCAAGTGTGGGCTTGAGCTGGATCCATTGACACGCAGGCCTCAAACAGCTTTCGAAGATTGGGTCATTGAGTTCCTCATTCCTCAGGAAGGAATTCGAGGCCCAAAGAGAGAAAGGCTGGCTGAGCCTTTTCATATTCCATGTATCTGTGGACCAAGGTCCCAAGCACAAGTGGCAGGGAGGAAGTGTCTCAGAGTCAGGAGATCTTGCCCTTGGTATGAACAGGATCTGGGCTGGGCATGAGTTAAGGTAATAACTGGACAGGACCTGGTAGGAAGAAGCAATATAACATGGGGGTTGTCCCCAGTTAAGTACCACTGACTGCATAAGCTTGAACAAGTTAACCTTGAAAGCCTCAGTTTCCACATTTGGAAAATGGGGCTAATAGCCGCCACCATAAAATTATTGTGAGGATTAAGGAAAATGACGCATATAAATAACTCAACAACACAGAAACTGGCACATAGTAAATGCTCACCTAATGACACTGATGACTTGGGACCCAGTTATACCTTCTTTGCCAACCCCAATCAGTAACCTATTGGACAAATTCCTCTCTTCACCCCATTTATCACTGCCCTTCCTGCCTGTCAGAGCCTTTCCCAGGAACCTGGGAATTCTGCAAAATCGGGGAGACTCAAGGGTGGATAATTCAGCCCCACCGAGGTGGCCTAAAATGTCAAATAAGGTACAGGGGAGGTGAGGGTTGATGTAGGTTTGTAAAAGCATTTTCTTTCACAGCTCACCCCCATGTGAAAAAGCAAGCCCACTCAGAAATGAGGCAGTACTAAAAAAAATAAAGATAGAAAGGAGACGAGGAAACTCAATTTTCTGTCTCTATATTATCTTAAAACTTTGGGTCAGATCCCTGCTCAGCTGTGCACGGAGGCAGGCTAACTGCCCAGAGAGTTTCTGTACTAACCCTAAATTTACCTAGTCTGCGTCACCCTCCTTCAAGACTAAGGATTTCAGTCAAGTAAAAGATAAGATGAGAGTAACTAGAGTAATTTTCAGGGTTTGCAGGGACACTCAATTGCCAGCTATCACAACCTCCAGTTCCAAACATGAAACGATGCCTAGAAGTCTCCAACCTTGTGATCGCCTAGGTTCTAGGGACAGCAGAGTGTCACAGACAGCCCCATGATAAGACCACCTCCTCCCAGCAAGGACAGCATCCCGCGAGAACCGAATTGCAGCTCAAGTCATAGGATTCCTCCGGAGCTGTGGAGACCAGAACTGAGCTAAGGACCTACCAGACCCTGGTCCACCCCTGCTATTCTTCAAAAGCTGACCTTGTGCTTTGGTGAGCAGGCCAGTCCGCATCACAGCGAGTTACTCAAACTGGAGTCTTCTCCTATTCTCTCTTACTTTCTGACTCTGCCTAATAAGCCCGCCTATTCCTCACACTGATTAATCCTGAAATGTTTTTTTGGCTTGTGAGTGTAGAAACTACTTGGTGGGCTGAATTGAGGTCCCCATTTCCTCTTTGGGGAGACCTCCTTGACCCCCTACAGTGACAGAGGTAGACAGGCTTCAAATTCACCCTCTTCACTGTTCTCCAGACCCATAGAGTCTGGAAAGGAGGAGGCGGTACTCCAGGATTTCTCAATGGAACCACACAAGCTTCCTATTGTTGCCCATTAAAAAGGGGTTCGGGTGGTTCATTTTGGAAACATACGCAGGAAATTTCCCCAAAATACATCCAGTGTAGAGGTGAGCACATGACTGGGTCATTTTGCCAGCAACTCCTCCAAAGCATTCTCTTCCTCTCAAACTCTCCCTTCTTTAGGGTCCATCAAGACGTCTCTTTCATACTTTGCCTGGAAAGAAAGTAAATATTTTTCAATGAAATTCAGCAATCAATTAAACACCGTCTCTCTTTAATATGAACGTTGAACCAACAGCGGCTGCACATTCCAACAAGAATATTTAAAGCAATTAAACTTTACCTACTTTTAAAACAAATTCTTTTAAATGCTAATGACCATTGTTTTCGTACTTCGTAAGTAAAATTTTGTGTCGAGCAAGGTTAGATGATTGCAATGATTTAATTGTACTTCTTAAAGAAAGGAAAATGTTAAGAAAAAAGCTAAGATGGACCTCTTACCACATTCCTACAGCAAAATGTCCTGTAACAATAGAAGCGTGATTTGCTGAAATTAAAATGCTATTATGGTGAAATTAGGGCTTCAATATTTTTAGCAGCTTTAATAGGCCTTGCATTTTAAGGGACATCTGATAATAGATAATTACATTTCATCTTAAAGAAACTGAGTTGTTTTCCTAAGGAAAATACTTTTCTTTCTTCCAGAGAGGTTAAAGCCGAGCCATCATTAGAAGCAGCACCAAGCCCGAGGTTCCAGCTTCAGCTTGGGAAATAGAGATTAGCATATAAATAGCCTTCGGTGCCTGCTTGATTCCAGCTATTTTGCGTTTCAATGTGGCATCAGAATGCACTTAGCAAGAAATGTTCGAGAGGAGAAAGAGGTTTGTAATATGTCGCTTTTATAGAGGGGGGAACTTTAAGTATAAAAGATCATCCACTCCTCTGTAGGCTTTTTTTCTCTGTATCCTTTCAATGCCCCAATTACAGACTCCAAGGAGCCAACAAGCCCCCTAGAACAGAGCCTTAGTTTACACCGCAGCTCTCTTTGGACTGGGAAAATAAGTCAAAATGGTGCACAGGAAGTAAGATAAAAATGTGGGCTTCCTCCTGGATTAGGTGGGGGTCCTGGGGCAGGGGCACAGCCGTGCCCTTCCTCCTCACCTCCACACTACCCATCAGCGGCAGGGACATGTACAGCTCCTCCAGGACCCATTTGCTGGAGCAATGAGGGAGACTCCTGGCTTTCTGCCTGGAGGCGAGCTTCTCTCCTGGGAAATCGCTGGGACTGGGCATGTAGCCTGAGGTCGTCTCTGCCTCCTCTTCCCACCCCCCACTCCTACCTACACACACACACACACACACACACACACACACACACACACACACACACACACTAAGGCTAACTGTGGCTCAGTCTTGGCTTGCAGCAAGATGATTCTCAAACCTCTTGCTTTTTCTGCTGAGTACAGGGCCCTGCACAGCTCTGAGAACATGCTGCACAGCCGTTTTAGGGACATGTTTTCCTGCAGGTGGCGCAGGTGGAGGAGTGTGGGCCATGCAGTGGTGCTGCTAATCTGGTTCCTGGAGTGATTTGGGCCAATCCAGAGCATTGGCTTCCAGTCCAGGTGACCCTGGGGACTTGTCTTAGGGGACACAGCTGACACCCCTAACAAAGGACAGGTTAACTAGAGGAAAGTGTAACACATTTACCTGATCATAGTTGTATGTGACGCTGGAACTTTCAGACTGAAGACTCTACAAGCCAGACCCAACTACCCATTTTTAAACTTCAGTTCCGCGAAGCAGGGATGGCCGTGTAGAAATGCGATTGGACCGAAAGGCTATAATCTACCATAGCCAACTGACAGGGGCCAGCCAGCAAGGCCAGTCCAGATTCTTGTTAGCATCTTCCCTGTAGCATTTCTTCTTCCCAGGTATGGGGCAGAACCCCTCGAAATGAGGGTCTTCATTTCTTTATGGCCTGCTCTTGCACAGAATGGGACAGAAAGTTAGAGAAATATTTTTAGGTTCTATGACTGACTTTAGGGAAAAGTCAGGTTTCTGTGACTCAGCTTGGGGACAAGGAATTCTAGTTTCTTTGACTTTCATCAGGAAAGAAGGAGGATGAGAAACAGAGGTGGGAGAAGTCAGAGAGAAGCTTTGCTTCTGAGACCTTTGAGGGGCCATTTCCTGAGCCCCAGCATAGATCAGTCACACCAGCTCTAAGCCTGAGTTTCTTCATCTGTAAAAAGAGTTATAAACCCCTCCTGCTATGCACAGGGGCATGATAAGGAAGACACAAGTAACGGAGGTGTATGCAATTAGGATGTCTCCTTGAGTTTTATCCTTTGGGCCCAGATTTCTGCCCATCTGACTGCTCTCCCAGCTCCCCCATGAGCCGGGGGCCCTGCCTAGCTCCTCACTGAAGCAAGGGAGGTGAGGAATGAACGCTTTTCCACAAAGCCACTTAGGACACCACAGTTCTGGGCTGTCAGAGCAAACTCACCTGCCTGGGCTGTTTGGAGATGGCCAGGTAAATAAAGACAAGGCTGGGGTTTAAGGGACAGATACAGAGGGACACAGCCCCAGTCCTTTTAGTGCCCTGGATATGGCATCCCATCCTGGAGCCTCCTTTTCCCCTCCGACAGGGATGGCAATCCTCAGAGAAACGTTTAAGAAATGTTTTGAGGCTCAACAGAGAAAGTAGGCGACAAAGGCCTCCGGGAACTGTAACACCTGGGGCATCTGTTTACTCCTTGTCCTTTCAGGCTGCAGGCAGAGAAGCAAGCAGAATGCTGGTGCCAGGCTCAGAAAGTGATGCCCCCAAAATATTCCAACTAAGAGCTCTGGGAACCTGCACAGGAAGGAGATTTCTCTGGAGCTGCCCTATCTACCTTGCAGGGCCAAGCTCCAGAGGACACAGATTGCTGGGAGTTGCCTCCCTAGACAGCTCATCAACATGGGAATTGCTGCGTATCACAGGAAGGGAGACTAGAGTTGGTGCCAAGCCTGGAGTCCAGAGGAACTTTGTCCCTGGCGATTGTCTATTCCGTGAATTCATTTATCTGCTCCTCCCCAAGTCATGTACTCTTCCTCTGGAATTACTTACACCCCCAGTTCCCTCTTCCCTATCAATAGGGGCCATGAGCTTTCAAATATCACTGGGTGGTTGGATGCTCACTTTGCTCTGTCTGAGCATGCTCTGTCTGTTATGTACAGACAATACATTTGTGTGCCTGCTCTCCTATCTACTCTCCATTTATTTCTCAGATTGAACAACCAGAGGGAAAGGAGAAGGTTCTTTCACTTCTACCCTGGGGTACTGGCTTCTATCCCCTTCTAGCTGTGCCCCAGGCAGCATCGTGTTCCTAACCCAGTGGCCTTCACCATGGGGAAATGCCCTGGAAGCTGAGGGCAGGCCCTGTTCTCTACAAAAGTGGCCTGCAGGATCCCCCTTGGGTTATACCAGGTCCCCCAGGTTCCAGGGGCACTGTCTTTACAGGAGGGTCACTACCGCTTACCCCTGAGCTTTAGTAAAACCAAGGAATCTAACCAGACTATAAGGGAATGCCTTGCTTGGGCTTCTCCATGGAAAAATGCCAACATGCAAAATCTCTGTCCCACAGTGTCAAATTTTCAGTGCAGAGGGAAAGATGATACTAATTCTGGACTTGATATATGAAGACTGTTTCCATTCCAAAAGCTAAGTGTGTGGAACAAAAGTGGCTCCTTGCAGGAAACCTGAAGATCTTGCTTGGATGTGTTGGTGACCTGCAAGGCACAGGGCTCATGTGTCCTTTTCACTGGGTAATGAAGCTCCCCATCTGTAAAATAGGGTTGACGTCAATCCCAGGGTCCCTCCCTGGCCGAACTTCTGTCTTTCACATACAGCGTCCCCCGTACACACAGTTTCCCTTTTCACAGTTTTGGTTATCCAGAGTCAATCATAATCCAAAAGCATTAAATGAAAAACTACAGAAATAAATATTGTGTGAGTTTTAAATTGTGTGCCACTCTGAATAGTGTAATGAAATATCACGCTGTCCCACTCCACGTGTTAGGCAGATATTTAGCCATTAGTAGGACTGAGGGACAAAGAAGGGAAGTCCAAAATAGCGTGCTTTGCCAATTAAGTAAAGAATCAAAGACTTCAATGTAGAATGCATTTATAATAATTTGTTAGGTCACAGACCTAAAGCGATCCCACAGAGCACAGTAGCATTTCAAGGTTACACACTGTGCACATTCCTTTGGAAACCTGGCCACTTCACCCTCTAGTTTCAGAACAAGGCATACAACATTCCTGGCTGCCACAGCCTACAGCCCAACGATATCAGGAAGGGAAATTTTCCTTAAAGACCCTCCTAACTTGGGCTGGGATCTGACTTAAATTAAGAACTTACCTTCATTAAATTTCATTTCTTACATGATTAAAGCCCCCAAGAAAACATTGGCCATCTAAAAGGACAGAAAGGCATTTTGCAATTCCAAAGTAACTTCTAATTAAAATGTTGATAAGCATCGCAATTAGCCTACTTGCCTGAAACCCAGGAGTAACCTGTGTGCATAAAAAGGTATCCAAACCCATACTGGGCACAGATTCCTTTGTGGCACTCCCCACCTTTTCACTTGAAAGTATGACTCTCTCTTTATCTACTTTACAACAAATTCTACCTATACTTCTGTATGGCTACCTATGTGTCTTGACTGAATTCTTTCATCAAGGACCCAAAGAACTAAGGATCGAGGAAGTGAAGGTCACATTGTCGGGACCCAGGTTCCCAGCAACACCCCACCTAGGATGTGAGTCATTCCTTTGTGCAGAATAGCCACACTGTGTATGCTACCTGCCTGTTAGTCATTTAGTAGCCTTTATCAGTCATCAGATTCACTGTCGCAGTATCACAGTGTCTGTGTTGAAGTAAACCCTATTTTACTTAATAAGGGGCCCGAAACATAAAAGTAGTGATAGTTGATTGATGTTATTGTTCTAATTCACTATTACTTGTTTTTAATCTCTCACTGTGACTAATTTATAAATTAACCTTCATCATAAGTATGTTGAGTATATATATATATATATACAGGGTTTTTACTACCCACAGTTTCAGGCATGCACTAGGGCTCTTGAAACATAACCCTCAAGGATAAGAAAGAATCACTGTCTTAGTTCATCTATGTTTCCTCTGGGCCGTGTGCACCTCACTCTAGCCAAGATGTTCTGTATCCCGTCTTGCTAATCCAGGCAACTGTAATATCAGCTTCCATATAAATATATATATGGTCTTTTCTTATCCTTGTTTTACACATTAAGAAATGTTCTTTCAGTGAACAGTCAAGATACCATCTCAGGTTCTGACTCGGTTTCGGACTCCTTGCTCTTCAAGCACGTGCACATTCCTGGGTGGTGGACTCAATTGAGGACTGTACTGTTTACAGTCAATATGATTGTAAGACAATCTGCATCTCATATGCTTCAAATTGTTATCCAAATTGTTATGCGAGGAACACTAATTCTACTGAATGCTAATAGGTTTTCCTTAGGAAAAGAGTTTATGATCAAATGCATCTGACAGAGCATAAAACACATAGAGGCTCTTTTCAACTGCAGGATTCTTCAGAACCTTTAAGATGTGACCAAGGCGCATTTCAAATCTGTAAGAGGGGAAAGGCGTACAGTTTTCTCAAAACTTATTTGTGCATAGACTGTTTTCTTCCTTGTGTTTTCTTGAAAAATTTGTGCTCCACTAACAGATTAAGATTTTTATAACTTTGCTATCCAATCTGTCCCAGACCTTCGGGACCAGACATCACGGGGCAGCTTGTTCAAAGCACAGACTCTCAGGTCCCACCCATACCTGCTAAATCAGAGTCTGTATTTTAACGACATGGCTAGGTGGCCCACATGCACATTAAAATTTGAGCATCGGTCTATACTTGTTGGCACTGGCACTATATTTGTTGAGTAACATGAACATGGCTGATTCATCATGGACTATGTCCATGCAGTAGCCATCAAGCCAGAAATTCCAATGGAGATAAAAGTATAGCATTAGTTGGCATCATGGGGACCAAACAGCTAGACTGGGAATTAAGGTGAGATGCTGAAACATCACCCAGATATAATCAAAGAGACTTCCCGCAATAGAGAGTTTTATCCCATTGCGAATGGGATGCACAAATGGGATGGAGATGAAGGGATGATCGGTATCCTTTGCTAAGGCATTCCTCCTAGGATGTAGACATGGAAATTGCTGTACATCTCTTCCTAAAATGTGGAAATCTTTTAATTCTCAGAAGGAGAACACCTCCATTTCTCTTGACTCCCTCTCAGTTACAGAAATATCCAAGGTCGCTGGGTATCCTTGAGTTTGTCCTCTGGGATACTCTTGGGAAGTAGAATACTGTCCTGATCTCTAACCTAGGAACTGAAAAAACAGCCTCCAGCGTACAGAAACTTGTCTCAAGGTTTCAAAAATCACAGCTGAAATGACCCATTCATGCAAGGTAAGACCTGTGCCTAAAGAAAACTGTCTTTGCTTTTGGCTGCAATTATTTCAATTCATGTGGTTTATGCTCTCTCAAATTGCTCTGACATTTCCAGCTGCCACTTGATATAACTTTGGTCAACAAAAACTGGGGAAACAAATTAGTTTTCACTTAATAATTTCAATGTTGGGGTTGGGGGTTTAGCTCAATGGTAGAGCGCTTGCCTAGCAAGGTCAAGGCCCTGAGTTCAATCCCCAGCACCAAAAAAATTTTTTTCAATGTTTTGGGGAGACAAAAACCTTTCAAAGTATTGGTGCAGAGATATTTGACAACTGGCCAGAAGACCCAGAGCTTGTAAGTGATGGCATCTGAATCAGAACCCAAGTCAATATTTTTCCACTATGGAGGCAGTCCAAGAATACAAACGCATCTTGTCATCCTCTTCAGCTTTGGCTCCTAAGGTCACTCTCCACTAAACCTCTTCCTTCATAGTGCAAAGTACTGCGGCTGAGCCCCGGGTTCCAACCCACCTCCCGACCTCCATTCAGTCTTCAGATTTAGAACTTTTCATTCTTCTTATTGAATTCCTTTTTTCAAGGGTTGACCAATATCCCAGCTGGCCCAGCCGTTTCCCCATTCCAGATTGCCAGGCGAACCATCCTTCTAGTGCTCACCACGCCTGGGATGACTCTGCTTCCCTTAGTCACGGGCTGAGTTCCATGGTCCTTTCTGAAAACTGGGCAACTAGGAACCTTACAATCAAGCAGGGTGTACCTCACAGCCAAGATACCTGAAACAGAACTCCTGATTCCTCCTCAGTCTTCCCACCTGCAGTATGGCACCATCATCCATTCAGGTGGGGTAGGGGGGTCCATTCCTCCCTGTTCTTCATCCTGCACATTATATCTATCAGCAAGTCCTGTTTATACACCTTCCAAGACAAATTCTAAACCCGCCAGTTCTTGCCTTCACCGCTGCCACCACCAAGTCTAAACCACTATCATCCGTCACTCAGACCCCTGTAGGTAGCCTAACTAGTCTTCTTGTTTCTGTTCAGAGTCCCTCTGTTGCAGTTTCCACAAGGCAACCAGGAGGTCAAGTGTGGGAGGCAGCATCCCACCAAACCAACAGCCTGCTTAAAACCCTTCCCTACCCGAACGCAGCACTCTAACATCTGGGACTCAACTTTCCTCTTTGTCTCTGCACCCTGGTGCCAGCATAGAGTAGGTGCTCAGTAAATATGGTCTGCATGAATGAATCAAGCAGTAACCTTAATTACAGACCACAAAAATCTGTTATTTATTTTAAAGGGGGCCCTGTTTCTTTTTTAGTATTTTTTAAAATTCTAACATTGTACATGGTCTTCTCTAGTTTCTGAGATGTCAACCTCTCTACACTCTAAGCCATTTATTTCTTCCTTCCCTTCCTTCCAGCCAGTGGAGGCAAAGTAAAAGGAATTCGTGACTTAACACATACAGATGCACCTCACTGTGGTCTTGTTGCTTGAGAATAGATGGGCAATTATGCTGATTGAACTGGGCATTTTCCATTTTTATTATTTTAATTATAAACATAAACTATTGGGGGTAAAAATCAAATGGAAATCTGCCTATCACTTTCACAATTAACATCTCATTTCGACAGCCCAATCAATTCAAATGAGGGCCAGTGACCTTAATCTTTCCCCCAATACAGTGCTTGACTCCTTGTATTAGTTGAAAATCTCCAAACTGTGAAATACGTGGCTTAATCCAATGTTTGCTTCAACGATGCTATTGCCACATCTAAATAAGCCAAGGGATCTCTGCGACCTTTGTGTTACGGTTTGTATTGGCAAAAGTGATAAGGCTGAAGCCAATCAAGTGGGAGACATCTCAAGGCAACTTAAATAGGGACTCTTTTTTTGTTTATTTTTATAAGACTGTGGAAGGAAGTATGATTTTTAGAAGAGTTTTTTTGCCACTGACTAGCTAAAATTAACCCAAGAAGAGACTAAAACCCTGAAGTCAAAAGCAGCTCATTTTAACCATAGTGCTCCACTTAAAATCCAATTGGGGAAAAAAAATTCTCTTTGTGATACAGGAAGGAGAAAAAACTTAACTTTTAAAAAGGTAAGAAATAGAAAAAGAGAAATGTGACCTGGCAAACAATGCATTTACTTAACATCAACATGCATGCGAGGATCAGAACAAGTCCATCTACCCCGCAGAATTAACCCATACTCCCCAAAGGCTGAAGGCTGTACTAGATAAGGAAGAGAGATGGGTACACGTGGGCCACAAACCATCTTAACCAGACAGACCAATTACCAGTGGGTTTATTGACAAGTATGTGCACAATTTCACTTTGTAGGAGACTTGGGGTACACAGGTGTCCAGACCATCCATGAAGCATTTCAAGGTCAGCCTGACTCCACTGATCGACACACCTTGAGTAGCTCCATCCACATCTTCACTGAGATGACTGGTTTTTCTTCCACATGCTTGCACTGATGACTGGCTGTTTTGGGATCTGTACAGTCAGAAGTCTTAAGCTACAATAAATAGAAACCCACATAAACTAAACTGAGGCAGCAAAGAGAAATGCATTCAAAGGATATAGGACTGTTTCCTGAAACTCAAAGACATGAACTCCACCAGGCCTCAAAAAAGAACTTTCTCCACGTCTCTTTTTCTGTTCTCAGCATATTTGCTTCTCAACTCACAAAGTAGAAACAGTCACCTCTTGTTCTCAAGATCCAGGCTGGTCTCTTCCAGTCAACACTAGACTCTTTGGGCCTCAAATTTGGAGGAGAAAGAATGTGACTCACCAAATGTGGGTCAAGTATACATTTTGACACATTCGACCATGGCAAAGTGGAGGGTTACGTGGTCATGGTGCAACCAAGACCACAAGGATTTGCATCCAAAGATGAGAAAGGCAGTTCAGAACGATCAGCCTGAGTTGGGCAAAATCCCCCAGAGTTGTCTAGTAAGGAAGTACACTGTCACAACCAGAGGCAACTGAATAGCCTAACACAGAGCCAGGGTCTGTGATCCCTGGTGTGCCCCGGTTGGTCTATCTCCTGAGAGAGAGAGAGAGAGAGTCTTGCATCCAGTAAGAAGGTTTGGCAAACTGCAGCTGTACAGCACTTGGGAGTGGCTCCTTTCTCACAGCATCCCACCAGGGCTGAGGCGGTAGCTCAGTGGTAGAGTACTTATCTAGCACAAGCAAGGTCTTGGATTTAATCCACTTAAAAATAAATAAATAAAACATCACCAAAGGCACTCTGCATTCTTCTTAGTACCATTTGTACATTTATTTTAAACTTGTTTGATGAGAATCCCTCTCCAGCACTTTGCCTGAAGTTCCATGAGGTCAGGTACCACATTGGTTTTCCTTTCTTTCTTTTCCCTGGCACCATGCCTGGCACATAGTGGACATCACTTAAGAGTTGTTGAGGGGCTGGGGATTTAGCTCAAGTGGTAGAGTGCTTGCCTAGCAAGCACAAGGCCCCACCTCCCCCAAAAGAGAGTTGTTGAATGAAAGAATGAGCAAATGTATAGAATGGAAACAAGGAAAGTTTTGCCAGATAATTTGGAACACGGATTGAGTCTCAAAGGACAAATAAGAGTCTTTTAGGAGAACAAGTGAGGTGAGACAGAGGGCCAAAAGGCAGAGGCACATGGCACAAATACCAGAGACTGTGAGGCAGGTCGTGTCAAGAGAACTGGCTATAAAGTGCCCATGGTGGTCAACTCATAGGTGGCCTTTTGGAAAGCCTGGAATTATGTGTCTAGACTTTAGGCAAATTCATCTGATGGGAATATAGAAGCTGAATTGGAGGCAGGAATGTGTGTTAGGAAGTTTATGGGTTCACCCAAGAGAAAAAGCAAAGACAGTAAGGATGGGGAGGAAAAGGTTTTAAAAGTTAGTAAGGGAGTTGGGGATTTAGCTCAGTGGTTAGAGTGCTTGCTTTGCAAGCACAAGGCCCTCAGTTCGATCCCCAGCACCAAAAAAAAAAGAAAGAAAGAAAGAAAGAAAGAAAGAAAGAAAGAAAGAAAGAAAGAAAAAGTTAGTAAGGAAGTAGAATCCACAGAAATTCAAAGTCACTTCACACCTCTTTTGCAAGTCTGTGAGCTTCCAACTGTGTCCCCCTCATTCCTGGGCTACCAGGGCTTGCACAGTGCCCAGCCCACACAGCAGTTTGTGGAGAAAACAAACTCACCAAGGATTAACTGGCAACAATTAACAAAGGTAGAGTTGATGCCAGGCGGTGTCTTTTGAGGGTTTCATAGAGCCTTGCTGTTTGTATTTTTATCTTGCTTTTGTGAGATGCTTAGAGCCTCTAAATAATATCCACCTCAACCCCAGGTCAGGCCTAGGCTCAGGATGAAGTGCTGGCCCTACATCCCCGTTCATGATCTGGACTGGAATAGACCAAAATGGAACAGAAGTGGCCCCTAATATGCAGACACAAAGGGCTGGGGAGGGGCTGGCAGGGCTGCCCCTGCAGGGGCTCTGGACAGGTGGGGCAGGAGTCTCTGCTGGGCTTCCCTGAGGCTAACCCAACCTAGGAAAATGGCCTCTCTGAGCTAAGAACCAGGAGGAGGGAATAAACCCATCAGCAGGTCAAAAAACAAAACGAAGCACAAACAAAAACAGCACAGGAACCTGTGGGCAAAGTGTAGAGTCTCACAGTTTCCAAAAGCTGCGACTGAGCCTGAACAAATGCCCAAAGCACCTGATCCTGAAAAATAATGGAAAGAATGAAAGGCAATCAGGGTTCTGTCCTCAGAACAGAATGAACGAATGGAGGAAGGTTTTCTACTGATTTGTAACAATCAAAAAAAGAGTTATCACTGGAAATATATAATTTTAATGACTAGAGATATACATTTTATCTAAGACTTTCTTCATTATCATCTTGACCTATATTATTTAGAACTAAAAACAGTTTAAACATTTGTTCCACTTCAGTAAAATATCCTAGGAATTAGAAGGTTGCTGAAGCATGCTCCATGGCCCCACGGCCTCCACACCCGG
>PVJO010018438.1:0-13150 GCA_004026905.1 Hystrix cristata | reverse complement strand
GGTTTTTTGGTTTTTTTTTTTTTTGTGCCAGGGATCAAACTCAGAGCCTTACACTTACTAGACAAGCACTTGAACCACTGAGCTAAATCCCCAGCCCCACTAAGCTAAATCCCCAGCCCCAAAAGCTGCATTTTGTAAAAACAATACTACACCACATTATAAATATTTTAGTAGTTTTTCTTACATCTTTTTGGTTCTACAGATCTAATATATAAATATTTCCTTGTGTTACTAAAACTCTCTGCTCAAACTCACTTTTAACACTTGCATAATATTCCTCCAAGTAGCTGAGCCACGCTTACTTAACCATTAGCCAGCCTTGTGTAGGGCAATCAGACCTGTCTCCGTATCGTTAAATTATACACAAGGCTGTAATGAATATCCCTGTGCATAAAGTAGTTTCCATATATCAAGTTAACTAGCTTGGAGGAATTCTGGGATAAGCAATTGAGGAAGATAATGAACACATCTTTTCTAAAAGAAGCTGTTGCCTTTGTGTCCTGGACAGATTATGAAGCCAAACCAAGACTATAACTTCTGAGTCCTTCCAGCCTGAGTAGCCACCTACCCTGAATTCTCCTGACTGGCTGCTTCGGCATCGCAGGCACGGAGTGTAGGCATCTGTATCTTTAAGCCTTCCAGGGAAGGATCCACTGCAGCTCATCCCACACACAGAAAACCCTACAAATACATAGCTCACAAAGGACTCTACGGGTCTGAATCCACCTTGCAAAGCACCAAGGCCAACTATGGGTGATGTAAGGGGCACACTAAGACTGTCTGGAAGCTGGCAGCATAGACAGGAGGTACACATGCAGATTAAAAAAAAAAACAAAAACAAAACCCAGGCAGCCAGGTGTGGTGGTGCACACCTGCAATCCCAGCACTGGAGCGAGGAATCACTACAAGTTCAAGGCCAGCCCAGGCTACACAGTGAGTTCAAGGCCAGTTTGAGCTATGTAGAGAGACACTTAAAACAAAAACAGGAAGTCAGAAAGAGTCTGGGTGGGGGCTGGGGATTTAGCTCAGTGATTAGAGTGCTTACCTTGCAAGCACAAGGGCCTGAGTTCGATCCCTGGCACCACAAAAAAAAAAAAGAAAGAGTCTGGGTGGAACACCACCACCCCCCTGCTAGCTCCACAGCCACCAAGATGAACCCTGACCTCCTCCTACTCTGTGTATCACTCAGGCCAAGAACCAGTGCAAAGGGCTGAGCACGAACCATAAGCCCACACATGCAGGCACCAGACCCCCCTTCCACCCCAGCATGAGGCAGAGCTTTCCTCTTGCCTCCCCCCACCAGGAAGAGGATTGAGATTCTAGACAGTCCCAAAAGATGAACATCTGCTGTGCACGTCTTTGACCTCCATCACTTTATTTGACTTCCACATGAACCCTAAGACAGCAGAAGAGCAGCAGCTACTCCCATCTTACCAACAAGGAAACTGAGGCTCAGCGAGAGTAACTAACTTCTGAAACAACATTGGAGGTGGAGGTGACCTCATGCTGCACCTCGGTACTACCTGTTTGTGGTCTGATTCTGTGACCTATTGACAATGAATGCTTCTCATTTGAGCAATGAGTTATTGGAAGAGGATCAGCCATCCCAGTCATTAGATACTGTACTTCATAAATGCACTGATCTGCACATCATTTGTCTTATTTTTTATTGTTGTTAATACTTTTCGCCCCTGGAGAAAAGACTGAGCAGTGAGCTCATCTGTTCTGCCATTCAATGTATTAAATTAACACCTCAATGCGTGGACTAAAACTTAGAGGTGAAAAATCAGGTCCTTGCAGCCAAGACTGAATATCATTTATCTTAACCTTGCATTTAGGAAGATTGCCTAGAAATACAACTTTGGATTTCATGGGAAACAATAGGTTTTGTTGCATCGTTTGGAGGACTAAATCTCAAAGAAAAAATTGGGGACTTGTGAGATTTGAAAATTATGCTAAATCTTGGAGGACATTTGCTTCTTTCTGCTTTGCATTTTTCTGGGTTTCCAAAAGCAGGCTAGGAAGGGTCTAGAGTGGAGGAATCTAGGGGACCTGTGGATGAAGTGACATTTGAGGTTGGTGATGCTGGGATTGAAAGTCAGGTGAGGCCAGATGGAGAAAAAAGCAGATGTGAGGTTGGTGCCCACTGGAGATGAGTGAGACAGGGCAGAGCGTTCCTGACTTGGCCTCCAGATGAAAGGCCAGCCCGTCATGGACTAAAGCACAAGCCATTAATATTTCACCTTTTTTATTATCAGCACAGTGGGTGGTAAACATCCTCTCCTGATTATTAACCCTACCCCATGAGTTTAGTGAAATTGAGTGTGGATGCAGGCTGTCTGTAGCTACATTCTTTTATAACAAAATAACTGTAAATGATCATATATTCCTACTTATATTTGCATATGCATAGGGAAAAATTCTAGTATACAATCCACAGCATTGTCATCTCTGGGCATGGAAGGATTATAAGGGTCCTTCGCTTCCTACATTATATATTTTTGTAGCTTTGAATCAACATGGGAGCATCTAAAATCCCATCTTAGAGCCACCAGAGGAGGCAAGTAACCAATATTCTCCCTCTCCCCAACCTCCCACCAAGCTAAGGCCACGGCCTGTTCCCTTGACCTGTTCCGAACTCACTGAAACCCCAGGAAGAAGCCCTTTGGCAATATTTATACTTGGAAATTCTAAATTCCCAATGGATTAAATGGATCAGCGACTGAAGAAAAGAATATTTCCCGAGCTGTCATTGGGAGAGAAAACCCGTCTTCTGTGGCCATTTTACCGTTTACCAGGGTCTCTGCAGAGAACTGTGTATAATATATAAATAATAGAGCACTGAGGTTGGGGGAAGAATCAGGGAGCTCCTAATGACCTGACCAGAAGATGAATGAGGAAAGAAATAAGGTGAATGTGAAGTGATCTAATTCTGGATGGTTATTAGAATCATGAGCAAATTGCCCGGGGCTTTTAAGTCAAGTCATATTGCTACCAAGTCACTGTTTGGAGATGCACCACAGAAGGGGGAGGCTTTCTGTGCTCAGGCATTTGGGCTGAAATGTCAAGGCTGTTGTCCAATTTAAAAGCTGACTTAACAACATTAACATCTACTGCCCAAGCCCAGCACAGACTATGGTGCAAACGTCAGTGTACAATTCCCCACGCCCAGCCAAGGCATCTTTGTCCTCAAGTGATACAGGATGTCTCTGTTGGCCAAAGAAGATGGGTAACAGCCTAAAGGTGTGTCAAGCCCTAGGCTGCGGCCCTGTACCGGGAGTCCAGGGGAAAGGCCAGCTACAGGAACAAGCCAGGGTCCTGTCCCAACCTCTGCTGGCAGAGACAAAGGCCCAGGATGTAGGGCTATAAACCTGTCACCATGACACCCACCTCCAGAGCCCAAGCTGTGGCAAGAAACTAAGATGCAAAGGCCACAAGGACGATCCAGAGATGATTGAGCAGATATATATGGTGCCTCTTGTCTCTGGCCGGAGATGGAGCTGTGAACAACACCCTCAGTCCCTCCCTCCCAGATCTCACAGCACACTGGGGAGAATGACTTGGCCCAATTCCTATGGATAAATGTAAGTGATGATGGCTCCCAGAGACAGAGACGACATTCTGAGAAGTCACAGTCAGCAGACCCAGTTCAGACTAGGGGTCAGTAGGATGTCTTGGATGTGGCATTAGGCTAAAACCTACAAGACGGGGAAGACGCAAGTATTTCGGGCCAGAGGAATGACAGGTGTCAAGGCGCTGGGCTGGAAAAGCCCTGCAGACAGTCAGGAGTGGGAGGGAAAGCAGTCTGAGCAGAGAGCTGCAGGCAAGGACAAGGCAGCCCACACAGGGCTGGGAGGCTACCCCAAGAGCAGCAGAAGTCAGCGCCTGAGCTCTGGAGCCCTCCAGTCCTGGCTTCAACTCCTGGCTCTGTCAGATACAGTTGTGTGATCTTGGGCACGTGACTCGACCTCGCGGAGCCCACCTCTCCGAACACACGGGAGGAGGAATAATAATCCCCTCCCTATATCAGAAAGTCGGTGTCAGGGTTAAATAGCATAACAACCACACAAAGAATTGTCTTGGTGCAGTAATGGCCCACAGCGAACATTCAGTGGTATATGTTGGTGTTGAGATCATGCGAGGGACTGGGAATGGCCACATTGTCTGCCCTGATACCACACATCCTGGCGTAACTTTTCATTGCTCACTCTGACCTCAGACAAGCCCAGCACAGGCCGTATGTCTGATGGAATCACCACTTGCAGTTATTCTGCAGCTGCCAGGTGCCTGTTCACCCCACTTCCCTCTGCTTCACAGATGGCTCCCTAGGCTCCAGCTCCACATCCTCCTTCTCCTGTGTCCACACCATGTGGCAGCGTTGGCCAGTGTGGGTGTTTCAGGCAGCCCCAGCCTCCTCCGGGGACTGGGATGAAGCCAGAGCCCCCAGCCAGGATCACCGGGCTCCCTTGCCAATAAGGGTTTCAAGAGCAAGTGCCAGGACCCCTGGAAGCCAGACCACCTCTGCCTCACTCTGTCCTGCTGCACTCTTTCCTGCCTGAAACCCTGGTGTCCCACCCTCAACACTGTGATCATGTCCCGGTGGCTGGGCCTGGCTCTTGTTTCTACCCTTCCAACCTGCCTCTGCCTGGGGGAGGCAGAGCAGCCCACAGGACACAGCACAGTCACACCCACATAGAGCTTCTAGGGCCAAAACCAGCCGCCCATGAGGTCCCAGAGACCCACATCACCTGCCACCAAACCCACTGGTCCTCTCAGGACCACAGGGCCGGTGTCCTGGCAAACGTGCCACACTTTGGACCCAGGGCTTTGGCTCTACCCCAGTCCCTCATTGGGGCCCCGGTGGCCTCCTGATCAGCCATGCCATTGCCAAGTGTCACCCTGGAGGCCACCTGACTAGAAGAACACAGATTTCTACACTGCTAGCCTCCTTCCTCTGTCCCTGCAAATGTGAATCTCACCTCTGAAGGACTTAATCCCAAGTCTACAGAAGAGACTTCTGAGAAAACAGCTTTTAAAATAATAGATTTTTTTCTTTTTATAACTAAATTCGCTGAGCATTTGCTATGTGCCAGCTATAGATTAAATGGTTTATATACATCGTTTTGGCCAATCCTTGTAAAAACAAAACAAAAATAAAAACCCTCTAAAGTAGACACCACTATTACCCTCATTTTATAGACAGGGAAATTAGAACTCAGAGAGGTCAAGTAACTATCCCAAGATCACATAGGTAATAGGCGGCATAATGAGATTCAATTCCAGGGCTGTCTGGCTTCAAATGGGCCCTCTTAACTACAGTACCTTCCCATCACCAGAGACTCCAGGCACCCCAGAGATGATGCCATTCGGCCCATCTGTTACAGTTTAGATCCAGGATGACCCCCCTAACTCTCAAGGCCTCAGAGGTGGGGCTTGTGGAAGGTGATTGGATCACGGGGTGCTACGTCCATCGGTGGATTAATCTAGTGATAAATCCATAGCCAAATCTGCTGTTAGGAGGTGAGCTCTGGCAGGAAGAAGCAGGTCACTGGAATTGTGCCCCAGAAGGGGGTATCACCCTCTCTGTCTCCTCCTTTGCTCTCTGTTTCCTGGCCACCATGATGTGAGCAGATTTCCTCTGCTGGATCCTTCCGCCATGCGGTCAGCGCCTTGCAGCTGACCGACTGTGGACTAAACCGTGAGCCAAAATAAACCTCTCCTCCCTCAAGTTGTGAGCACTGGGTATGGTGTCTCAGCAACTGAGAAACTGACTAAGACACCATCTCTGTACAGATGAGAAAGCGAGGCTCCAAGAGCGGGAACTGAGCTCTCCACAGTCACGCGGTGGATAAGCAGCAATGTCCAGGGGTTTTCCAGGCTCGGCAGCTCAGGGCTGTGTCCTGTGCGTCAGTCACTGCAATGCTTCCCAGGTCAGGGTTATTCTAAGACTGACGATATAGCAACTATTGTCCATCACCACGCTGGGGTGAGAAGAGTTAAACTTTGTCTGCTCAGTGAGATCCTGGGAGACAGGGGACATTACTTCAAGAACTTTCCTCCAGTAAGAGCACGGCGGTGACCCATTAGAGGATCTTGAAGGTTCCAGTGAATTAGGAAAAGCTGCTGTAGGTCCCGGTGTGGGGTCCAGTTGAATCTGCAGTTTGCCTTTCTCTTATACTTCAAATTTTGAAGTCCAAGTCTTGCCTTGTTCCATTTTTTAGCACTAAGGATTTAGAGTCTTGCTGTGAGCTGAATGTGTCTCCCCAAGCTAAGGTTTTTATGCCTCCTTTGTGAGAAGACTGATGCCCTTATAAAAAGGCTGAAGGGACGTATCTAGGCCCTTCTGCCCTTCTACCACATGAGGAGCCAGCGTTGGTCTCCTCTAGAGGACACTGTAAGAAGGCACCATCCTGGAGCGGAGAGCAGGCCCTCCCCAAACACTGAATACAATGACACCTTGATCTTGGACTCCCAGCCTCCTGAACTGTGAGAAACACAACACGAATTCCTGTTATTTATAAATTACCCGCTCTGTGTGATATTTAGTTATAGTAGACCAAACTAAGAGTCCGTAGATCTACATTTTGGTCATATACATGTGGCGACAGTAATTGGTTCCGTTCCCAAAGCCCCTTTATCAAGAAATGACAAAACACATAGCCTGGAAGGGCCCTGTGTCTTCTGCTACATCCAGAGGGGATTGGCCACAGATGGGCACCTGACCCAAGCTGGGCCAATCAGATTATTTCCTCTTGAGACTGTGGGATGAGGACAGAGAAGAACATGGAGCTAAGCAGTCAGGAGACTCCTGGGCTGATGGTCCCACCATTTAAAAGAACCTTGCAGGCTTTATGCAAATATGTGAACAGAAGTCAAGCTGTAGAGGAGAATGAGAGGAGCCAGGAACAGAACAGCCATGAGGTCCCTCTCCTGAGCAGAGCCGGGCAGGGCAACGTTACCTGTCCCACAAAAGCAGCAGCTCCTCATCCCCTTCCCTAGTCCCCTGGCAACCTCAACTACTGCAGACACGGCTTGGATTCCAGGGTCCCTGCCGAACTATGCAACCATCAAAGCAAGCAAACTCCCTTCTCAGTAAACATTCCCTCCATGCCTCTAGCCACAAACAGACTGGGCAAGTCAATTGTGTCTTGACCTCTCCCTCCTCCATACAATGCCTTCTCTGGACCTGGCCAGATGGCTTCCCTGAGGCCTTACAGGAAGGTCTTCTTTTTCCTTTGGTACCAGGGATCAAACTCAGGGCCTTAGGCAAGCACTCTAATCACTGAGCTAAATCCCCAGCCCCAGGAAGGTCCTTCAAGTGTTTGAGCCATTCTTGGCTGCTGACCCACACCAGGCCAAGGAACAGCATCTGTAGCAGACATTTCCAGCTGCTTAGAATCTTCTCAATTCCAAAAAGGATCCATCTCCAGTGGTCGGAACTACCAATCACATAGGCCCACCCACTCTGCTGAGGTTGACCAATCAAAATACCCCAATCCCACTTGACTCAATGACTGGTGGACGGGACTGGGACATGACCCTAACAGGTCCACTCTTCCTATGGTTCAAGGAAAACCATAGGTTAAACCAGAGCCTACATCTCTGAGGTATAGACGAAAGGCACAGTGACAAGGGAGGGGGTTTCTTTTTCTACATTAGCCTTGCCCAGAATGTCTTTCAAGGAAAATGTGAGATGGCCGTTTTCTAGTGCTGGTAGCTTTCACTGGGGTCATGTATTCATCAAGGACAGCCCACACTAGGTAGCAGGAGGAACTAAACTGTGAAATCTCAGAAGCTCTATACAATAAAGTGTTATGTGGGTCAGGCTGCCTCCCTCTGTCTGGTATACTTGGCTCTAAGGTCTGTGTTAGAGATGGAGGGTGCATACCAGCTCTTAAATGCCTTAGCCAAGCAGTGACATATGTCACTTCTACTCCAATTCTATTGGCTAGAACCAGTCACTTGGTCCCCACCCAACTGCAAGGGAGACTGAGAAATTCAAGAGGCCAGCGATATTCCATGTGCACCAACTGCTATAAGCTACATGATTTTTTTTAATTGCCAAGTATTAGTTGAGTAAGTTCTTTCTTTGAATTTTCTCCAGGTCCCCAAAGAGCCACAGCTTTTAAAGAAGAGCCCAGAACCCAGGAATCATCATGCATATTCTGCCCTGAGGAAACAGCTGCCCCATTATCTCTGACACAGGCCTCAAGACCACCCCAGCTGGGCACTAAAGCTGTCCCACACTGAGCCGCTGACTCAAGAACAAAGCTCTGCTACTCTGGACAGACAACCAGACCCATGGCCTCCTCCCACAGCCTATTGGGGAGCCCTGGGGAGCAGGCTGCAGAGCTGCACCAGACCTGCTAGGCCCCAGCGTCTGTGAGAAATGCTCTTCCTGCGCAATTAGGCCAACACAAACAAATTGGCCCAGAAAATCAAGACTCCCACAAGCACAGGGACTTGATCTTGAAGGAAGACAACATTGCCAGCCTTGTACCTCTTAATCAACACAATTATGCAGAGGCCTTTGCCAGCAGTCCCCCTGCTAGTCTCTACCCACCCCCAGATATTGCTCACTTGGTAAGAGCCTAATTAGTGCAGAAAGGAGCACAAGGAGGGAGGGGTCAGGCTCCTTGCTCCTCTTCAGGAAGCTGCTTGCACCTTCAAAGGAGCCATTCCGGGCAAGCGGAGGGCTCTCCTGAGCTGGGAGCTCAAGGTGAGGGGAAAATGGCAGCTCCACGCTTGTAAATCAGTACCGCCTAATGCAAACAATGTGCTCTTCCTACTTCTAATGAGCCCATTTTCCCGCAGCTGGAAGGGGCCAGCAGTGGCAGGGAGGCCTTTGATGTGATTCATGGGAAGCTTGACGCTGAAGCAGAAGCATTCTGTAGCAGGCTGAACCCTTTCATCTCAGCAAAGAGACATCCCCCTAATATCCAGCTCACCTGGAAGACAGGTCTTTTACAACAGTGACTCTGGAATCAGCTGTCGAAGAAAACCAGATGGTTTTGCTTTTGCTCATCCTGATCAAATTAGCCAGGAAAACTGTCTGGCTTCCTAGAGGCAAAGGGGTGGGTACAGGTGGGGCAGGTGTGGAGAGGCTTTGAGGCCACAATGGAATAGATTATGCAAATGTTCATTTGTATAAACACAAATATTCTTAAGGAAATCTTCCGACTAAATGAGGAAAAATTGTTTATGATCAATGAGCAGAGTTAGAACAGACTCCCCAGAATAATCTATGCTGTTTCCCTTAGTCATTGCACGAAGGAAGTACATTCTTCTTGCACAGCCTCGCAGATGGGAGGCTCCCGGAAGTGGGAGCAGGGGAGACCCCTCCTCCCAGGCTGCCCAGGAAGCATTGCGGCCCCAGGACAGAGTGGAGGTGCCACGGGACAGCCAGAGGTCCTCCCAGCCTCACACCTTCCATTTCTGTCTCTGCTGCCCTCTGCCTGGGGCGCAGAAGCTGGCTAGAGAGCTGCCCACAGGACCTGTCTCAAAACCCTTTCCAGGCTGTTCTCCAAACACCTCTCTGCAGCATCATTCTTTCTCTTCCTGGCTCCCCATGTCAGGTGCCACCTCAAAGCCAGGCCTTTCCAGGCAAGGCTTGTGTTTCCCTGGGAAGCTTCTGCCCTACACCAGTCTGCTTCTTCCCCGCCGCAAGTCTGGGAAGTAAGCAGAGCATCATGAAACACATAGAAACTGCACACTCCATACTTTTCATGTGTTTGTTTTACCTAAGAGGAAACCAAGACTCAGGGAGGCTATCCAGTGTGCCCAGATTGACCCAGATAGCAAGTGGCAGAAAGACGTAAATAGAATCCCTTACAAAAGTGCCTTTAGAAGGCCCTAAAGGTGCAGATTAAAACCAGTAACCTCCCCCATCCCCCAGCTCTGTCATACCTGATCTTCCCTTGGCATCCTGCAGGGCCAGGGCAGGGACCAACGTGTCCACTCACTTAGCAGTCCCAGGGATTCCAGCAGACCCTAAGCAGAGCTCGGCTGTGTGATCCGGTGACATACATGTACACATACTCCTTTTGCACCCACTGATTTACACAGCAGCTCTGGGAAAGAACACAAAGAATGTCAGCCATACATGCAGGCTGCGTGCAGGCATGACTAGGAGTCACATCCCCGCAGATGTCAGAACCCAATAAGGTCCCAGGAGATCCTGGGAGAGAATCCACCCTGGTTCACCAGGGGCCTGGTGAACCCTAGAAGTGCATCTGTGTGGCCCCTTCTCAGCCTGCCCTTACCCAGCCCACGGAGGAGAGGGGAGCACTGGGAAGCAGAACACCCAAAGAACTACGTCCTAGGGACCAGCAACCTGCCTCAGGGCCCCTCTCAAAAGGCAAAACACAACAAAGGGGATGAAGATCCCCACTCATGAGCAGCGGGGTGTCAGGTGCAGTGCTAAGGGGGCAGTGACAATGGTCTCCAAGGGGAGGGTAACGACAGACACCCCTCATCCCCCAAGCCATGGTGATGCATACAGAGCTACATGTTGCTTTACTGTCAGGGACAGAGAGTGGCTGCCACCTCACAAGCCAGGAAAAGCCAGACAGACATTACAGAAGGCAGCAGGATACCACCGGGGAAGGGCATGAGAGATCAAAACAGACAGGATCCCAGTTCTTGTAGCTTATAGGGGCTCCTGGACACAAGAGAGCAGGTCCATACAGCCAGGGGACCTCGGGACACATTTAGGTCACACAATTAATATTTGATACTCCTGCAAACCTCTCTCTTGTCCCCAGGAAGTGCAGAGATAAATCTGCCACCACTTCTGCACTCAGGGAGCTCCCAGCCTAGTGGAGGTGAAGACAGATGAACCAAACACTGTAATAAATGCTCCACAGGCAGCGCCTAGATTACCAGGGAAGACAGAGAGAGGGACCACACATGCTACTTAGAGAACTCAAGAGAGAATCCTAAGAGAGGTGGCATTTGACTTGGACTTTGAAGGGCAAGTAGGAGTTCATGAGGCAAGCTAAAGGGAAAAGCCACACATCAGGAAGGCCTGAAAGTGGAGGGCACCTCAGTGGTTCCAGTAAGCTGGAACACGGTGTCACACCTGGGCAGGGGAGCAAGACAAACCAAGGTTGAGATGGGTAGTGAGGAGGGCAAAACCACACCAGGGCGTCTGTATTTTACCCACTCAGAACCCGAGTATGTGATGCTATCAGAGCTTCTTCCTTCCTCCATTCACCTGGAAACACACCCAACTGCTCAGGGCTGTACCCCAGAGTAGGAGAGAGGCCACATATCGCAGAGGACGCAGGGTGACCTGTTGTGAGCCCACTGAGGAGTTTCAAGGAAGACCAGAAAGGATCTGGCTCAGAGAGCCAGGCAGAAGTGCCCGTGCTAGCGTTCTTTTCTGCCATGCTGCCTCTCAGTGTAGGGGCTCCAGCTCCCTCACCCTGGTCCCAGGTCCCTCCTGCCATGGCGATCCACCAGGTAGAGATCTAAAGCCCAAGGTGGCTGTGCTGCCTGCACACAGCTATCATAACTCGTGCAGAGAAACACACTCTGATTTTGCCACTTGCCACCATGTGAACGTAGTTCAACCTCAAAGGTAAATATGGCCCTTGGGACACCACATTAACCCCTTCCTCTTCACTCTCCAGAGAGACACAGGGGACCATAGTACAGTGGATGGGTCCCAAATCTGACAAGGATTTTCAGGCCCAAAAGTTGGCCAGTGCTGTGAAGTGAAGGCCAAGGAGAGGATGATACAGAATGTGCTTTTCAAGTTCCGTTCCCAGGGAGTAGACTGTGCTCACCATAGTTCACCCAAACTCAGGTGACTCATCAGCTGCCCCCCTCCTGCACCACAGCCATCACTTCTCGTGGGAACTGCTGTGACATCCGCCCAGCCTCTCTCCTCTTTTCCTCTTGTCACTATCCCTCACTTGGTTTGTTTCCATGAGGCAACGATAAGTCTGTTGAACGAATGAATATCTGATCATGTTTTTGCTTAAAACCTCTATTAACAGGCTTTCCATATAAAAACTAATAATCTAACTCCTTCATATGACCTACAGGTCCTCCCTGACATACAACCATACTGGTTTTTTCCCACTGGTCTAATGTGACCTCTGACCTCTGACCTTCACGCATACTTTCCTCTGTCCAGAATACTCTTCTCAACTCCACTAGTTTCTATAATCCCTTAAGGATCAACGTAAATATCACTTCTCCCAAGAAATGTTCTCTAACCATCTCCATCACCATCCTGACCCTAAATGAGCTCCCTGTTTCACCCCGTCATCGCACCTCCACTTTCCCCGTTGGACCCTTCCCGCCTTGCTTCTTCCTTGCTCAACTCTAGGCCTCAGGAACATAGAAATCATGACTGTCTTGGTCTTTGCTGTCTCATTCTTAATAGGGGTCAATAAATATTTGACAAAGAAAGTAAAATGGAAAAAGAAGAGGGAAAAGGGAGGATGGGGAAGATATTTGTCCTATAGGAGCTGCCACCCTTATTCAGCTTTGTTAGCTGAGAAAACCACCTCCTGTGACCCTAAGGAAGGATGAATGGCATTTATGGAGCATTCCATGTGCCACCATTAAAAGTATTAATCTTCACAACACCAGGAGGTAGCTCCATTTGAAGATCCCATGGGTCAGAGAACTGAACTCCTCGTGCAAGTTCACATAACTGCTCCATGTTCCCCTCGACCTTCCATCAGTTTCTCTGAATTCCAAGTGCATGTATTCGGCTCTGTGACCAAGGACCCTGGCTTTGGCAGATACCTTATTACCCGCAGTAGCAGTTAGAACAGATGCTACTCTCTGAGAGTTCTCATGGGCTTCCAGTTCTGCCTTCAGAGTTCCACCTGGTCCTGATTTCCCTCACTTCCCATCCACCTTCCTTCCTTGACTGCCTGCCTTCCAGACTTGAAGCTCAAATATCAAGCACAATGATCACAGACTTACAGGGACCTCGCAATATGATAAATCAAATCTTTGCAACAAATCCCTTAAATGTGGATATGCATTCTCCCAGAAGAAATATCAGAGACTGGGTATGTCAGTCAGGGTTCAGGCAAATCCCACTAGAAGACTTACCTTGTGGTTTTGCTTCTTCCTAAGGATGGCTGCACTTGTTTTATTGAATCCTCACGGATACACCTTGACTCGA